>MJUU01004821.1:37714-65306 GCA_002080025.1 Modiolus philippinarum | reverse complement strand
ATATATATATATATATATATATATATATATATAAACATCTATAAACAAAGCAGCAACACCAAAATTCCCGACGTACTGGGTCCGACAGGATACACACTTTGTGAGAAGAATATAATCAAACAATAGACAAAAGTGAACAGTACACAAATAATACGGTTAATATTTCAGCCCCTATCCTGGCCTTTTTCAAAACACAATAACAATAAAAAAAATAAAATCAAACAAAAAATGTGTACAAAAAGTCTCACCAAAACAACAACAGCTACATTGTAGACGCTGGTTATCACAAATGTAATATGAGATGAATGCCCGGAGGGAAATGAAGAACAAACTTTTGTCAGTTACGGTATATCTAAAAGTAATTAACAAAATCAATAATTGAAGACATTGTAGTGAATCCGGAAGGATTAATATCTGCAATTGGAAAATGTGTTATTTTTAATTTTTACACAAATTTCCTGCTGCTTTTAGAATTTTATCATCTCAAAATTCAGGTTTTAATATTCAAGCTGGATTTAATTTTTTGCATCCAGAACCGCTCTTTTGCTTGTCGCTTTGTCTCATTCCAAGATTTATTATGGTCAATTGCGACAACTTGCATGTCTGTCCAGCTATGTCCTATGCTGTTGAAATGGACAGCCGTTGCATGTGTTAATTCCTTTTTCTTTATGTGATTACGATGTAAATTAATACGGAGATTTAGTGATTTTTTTGTTTCACCAATATATTGCTGTTGACATACCTCACACGTAATCATATATATCACATTTTCGGATTTACAGGACAAATTGCCGAAAATTTTGAATTTCTCGCCAATTGCTGTGCTCTCAAATGTCGATGTTGTAAGACTGTATTTGCACAAAAGACACCGTTTGTCTGGACAGGTCTTAAATTGTCCTATTACAGGTTATTTTAGTTTAACCTTAACGAGCATAAGTTCTTGGGCCTGCGAAAAGATATAAGTGGTGGTTCTGGGAAAAGGGCTTTCATTTTAGGTGACGCATGCAAGGCTGGCATGCATTCACGTGTAATAGCTGACAAAGTTGGAAGTTGTGGATGGAAAGTCGTAACAAATGGGATTCGAGAGTTCCTTTTCTTTTTATTTCGGTATTGTAACAACTGTTTTCGTTCTAAAGTTGAAACCTTTTCAATTGTTTTTTGCACTGTGTGTGCTTCGTAACCCCTTTTATCTAGATGGTCGCTAAGTTCTCTGCTGCTCCTATTGTTGAAAGTTTGCTCATCTGAGCATATCCGACGTAGTCTGGTGGAGAGACTATATGGAATTGCGTCGATACAGTGTCTTGGATGACAACTGCTTGGTAGCAGATATGCGTGTGTATCGGTAGGTTTTGAGCGCAGATCAAAGCTGATTTTTCCGTCGGCAAGCGTTGAAGTAGTGTCGATGAATGCATTGGAAATTTCCGATATGTTGGCAGTGAATTTAATTGATGGATGACAATTGTTTATAGATTCCATAAATTCATCAAGGTGCTGTCTTGTATCTGTCCATTTCATTTCAATGTCGTCAATGAAACGGAGCCAACTATAAGGCTTGAAAGGTGCTTCCTGGAGCATACGCTTTTCTAAATCGCCCATGAATATATTAGCGTAAGATGGAGCTACTCGCGTGCCCATTGCAGTCCCATTAACTTGAAGAAAATTTTCGTTGTTAAAAACAAAGTTGTTACGTTTTAACACAAGACTCAGAAGATTAACTAAGGACTCTGTTGATGGTGATTGAATAGGAGAAGTATCCCAAACTTTTCGGCATGCGTTTATTCCCTCTTCATGGGGGATGTTAGTATAAAGAGATACCACATTTAAAGTTACCAGTAAAGTGTTAGGAGGACGATTTTCAGATGGTGTTTTATTTATATAGTCTGTAGTGTCTTTGACAAAGGAAGGGAGAGATTCAACAAAGGGTTGAAGCTGGAGGTCCAAAAAATGTGAAATTTTTTCCGTCGGATGGCCAATACAATTTACAATGGGGCGCCCTGGGATCCCTTCCTTATGAATTTTTGGTAAAAGATAGAATAAGCCAGCTCTAGGATTTTCAGGGAAAAGGCCAACAACAGGAGCAGAGAATTTAAAGACCATCTAGTTAAAATGGGTTACAAAGCACACAAAGTGCAAAACAACAATTGAAAAGGTTTCAACTTTAGAACGAAAACAGTTGTTACAATACCGAAATAAAAAGAAAAGGAACTCTCGAATCCCATTTGTTACGACTTTCCATCCACAACTTCCAAATTTGTCAGCTATTACACGTGAATGCATGCCAGCCTTGCATGCGTCACCTAAAATGAAAGCCCTTTTCCCCAGAACCACCACTTATATATTTTCGCAGGCCCAAGAACTTGAAGGATATGCTCGTTAAGGCTAAACTAAAATCACCTGTAATAGGACAAGTTAAGACCTGTCCAGACAAACGGTGTCTTTTGTGCAAATATAGTCTTACAACATCGACATTTGAGAGCACAGCAACTGGCGAGAAATTCAAAATTTTCGGCAATTTGTCCTGTAAATCCGAAAATGTGATATATATGATTACGTGTGCGGTATGTCAACAGCAATATATTGGTGAAACAAAAAATTCACTAAATCTCCGTATTAATTTACATCGTAATCACATAAAGAAAAAGGAATTAACACAGGCAACGGCTGTCCATTTCAACAGCATAGGACATAGCTGGACAGACATGCAAGTTGTCGCAATTGACCAAAATAAATCTTGGAATGAGACAAAGCGACAAGCAAAGGAGCGGTTCTGGACGCAAAAAATTAAATCCAGCTTGAATATTAAAACCTGAATTTTGAGATGATAAAATGCTAAAAGCAGCAGGAAATTTGTGTAAAAATTAAAAATAACACATTTTCCAATTGCAGATATTAATTCTTCCGGATTCACTACAATGTCTTCAATTATTGATTTTGTTAAATACTTTTAGATATACAGTAACTGACAAAAGTTTTTTCTTCATCTCCCTCCGGGCATTCATCTCATATTACATTTGTGATAACCAGCGTCTACAATGTAGCTGTTGTTGTTTTGGTAAGACTTTTTTGTACATAGTTTTTGTTTGATTTTATTTTTTATTTTTATTGTGCTTTGAAAAAGGCCCGGATAGGGGCTGAAATATTAACTGTATTATTTGTGTACTGTTCACTTTTGTCTATTGTTTGATTATAATTATATATAGTTATGAAAGTAAAATCACGTGCACAGAAATATATATTCACGAACTAAATTATAGAAAAATGAATAAAAATGCTTCTCAGTGTCTAGCGCTTTCATCCATCTAACGGACTTGTCTTGACAAGTCCGTTAGATGGATGAAAGCGCTACACACTGAGAGACATTTTTATTCATTTATATATATATATATATATATATATATATAAAATGAAATACTCTCGAGACACTTTGAGAGAGTTAAAATAGTGGATCTGAATAAAAAAAATTTAAACCTATTTTAAACGGACGCTATAGGTTTTTGATTTTAAATTTTTTGCTAACTCTCTTACTTTCGTTTTAAATCTATTTTTAAGCGTTTGGTCTATTTTTGACGTTACTAAGTCGTTCATTGTTTGTAACGTCACTTGACGTTACTTAGCTACTTATGTATTACTGTTCACCTGAAGATCGTCAATGTAGACGTGAAAGAAGTAGTGAAATAATACAAACTATGAAAATTTTGGTTGTATTGGTGTCTTATTAGACCAATATATAACCTGTAAGCAGTATTATTATTCAGGATCGATATATACGGCAAAATAGATCAAATAATTCATAAGCGTAAGTCCGAAAATAAAATGTTCAGTTGACCACGTTTGGAACGAAGACACTGCCTATTGAGAAAAGCGGCGAGTGGATCCTGTTCATGTCCAAAAAAGCTAATCATAAGGGTAGGGAAGTTTGGGTACCCATAAACCGGTTTAATTCTACCGCTGGCGTTTACTAGTGCCGGTACCATGTTCGGCTATACCGAGTTCCTATCGTTATTTATGTTTGTCTTCATTAGTGTTTTAAGTGCAGTTCGCTTGTGAATTGTAGCGTGTGATTGTAGTTTTCGGCCATTGTAGGTGTTTACAGTTATCCTTTATTTGTAATACTAAACCAATAACTCTTAGCAGCAAACAATTTTGAAAGGATAACCCTTGAAGTAAGCCTTCAGCGCTTCCTACTCAAAGTAATAAAAACTGAAAACAAAGGTCATGGCGAGAAAAAAATGTCAATCGCAATTTATTCAAACAACGCAGAAATTCATGAATGCTTCTTTTAAAATGAGAGAAACTGATTAAAGATCCAGATCCAGAAAGGCTGGGTTGTAACTTACATTCCTTAAGTAATAGGAGATATCGACAAGATACTCTGCATGCATCCGTGAAATTAGCTTTGAGATCTAGTGACCTTAAAATTGTACACCATACTGGCCTCTTACTGATACTGCCGATGTCTACTGAAACATACAATGATTCTTGACCAAACCCTTCGGGAAGTTTTGAGTTTAATTTGTCTTGTGTAGTCCGTTGGTGTTTTACCAGCAGACTAGGCTACTTGAGTTAGCCGGCAGTGTAGCGGCGAGTACACCTTGATCCATCTTTCAAAATTTCGTATTGTGATCTTCCCTTTTTTCAAGATTGTGGTCATGGAGTAAGTGGTCTACCTGTATTGGGTTTTATTCGCATGTTTATTCAACTATAGGGAAACAAAACTGATAAAGGGAATGTTTGGGTACCCATAAACCGGTAACACCCTACCGCTGGCTTTTGCTAGTGCCGGTACCAAGTCCATCTGTCCCGAGTTCTTATCTCTGTTTACGTTTGTCTTTTGTCTATTTTGTATTTTCCTGTGTAGTTCCATAGCAGATTATGGCATGTAATTAAGATTTTCAACCATTGTAGGTTTTTCCTGTTATCCATTTTTTACCTTTAATAGACATCAGGACCATGTGGAAAAATTTGAAGTTTCGATCCGAACTCTGAATCAGGATTCTTTTTTACTTAATACTGGGATGAAAATTTCTTTTAACTGTCTACTATCCATCAATGGCAATTGCGGTTGAGTTGCTACCGGACACTACCGCAATGGAAAGGGAGGTTTGGCATGGCATAAAACCTGTTTAACCCACCATTGTTTTTAAATGCCTGTACCAAGTCAGGACCATTGCAGTCGACGATTTCTTTGGTGGTTTCCACCTGATTTGTCTTTTTGTCTCATGGACTTCGACTCAAACTAACTCTGTTCAGTATTTTTGATATTATCCCCAATTCCGATAGTTAGAATATTTTAGATCATTATAATCTAGGATCAGTTGTTTTTTTCTGCTGAGACATTTACTAAAAACAACACAGAGAATGCCTATTATAAGAACCCTTCCTAAAGTGATGGCGAAAAAAAAACACAACTTATTAGGTTTTTGATTTCACTAGCAAATATCAATCTTATATGTATCAGTCTGTTGTATTTATTTAAACCAGATAATTTTAGCAATGCTGTAAAAATCTATTAAATTCATATAAACATTTTGTTCTGAATGTGGAACATACTACATTTATTAAATACATTACCTGGATTCACATCAAGTTGGTATCTTCTCATGTTATTAAGCCAGTATGTCCCTTTACTAACGAACATTTGGTTCATAACACTTAAACTGTAGCTTGCAAGTATTCCTGATTCGCATGATTTTGAAGATTTCATCCAGTCATTTTTTGAAGAATTTTGTACAACAAACTTATTTTGATATATATCTATAAATAGAAAATGCATTTAAATTGCTATGTATGTTAGAAATGATGAAAAAGTATAAATATAAAACGAAAATTCCCATAAACCACCACTGTATCTGTAATTCTGCACATATGGCTTTAGACATATTAAGCATATGTGTCTCTGTAGATCCTTTATGCATAAGAGTTGCTAAAGTTGTGCTCGTTTTTCTGCGTTCCCATTTTTTCCATGTCTATGGACTTTGATTATTGTAATCATCACTTCTCTTGTTCCTTCGGTATTCTACTGCCTTTGTTTCTAAAGGATTATGCATTTGATTTAATGCTCTCACTTTAGAAAGTCAAACTGATTTTTTGCATATTTTGTTGTTCATCTTTAATGCTGCAATAATGCTTCTGAATTGAATACTGTATCCTTAGGGGGGGTTTTAACAGCAATAGTGGAATAAACATATTAATTACAATGTAACAACGGCAGTAGAATACCGAAGGAACAAAGGGGTGAAATTCACAAAAATACACTGTAAATCAGTTATACAGTACTTGCAACATAGCCCTTACCGTTTGACGAACGTGAAACGGATTGCTGACGGGACGCGAACGGATCGCTGACGGGAACGTCACGGGTTTGGACGGGACGAATCGTTTCTTGTCCATAGCAGTTCACTTCCAAGTACTCGTCATTTGACGAATATGCAAAATTATCAATACGTTAATAGATAATTGAAATTATTCGATGAAACGAAACGAATTCAATCGTGATAATTGTTTCATATAAAATTTATATTGCCAATGACTGGGAAAAGTCGAATTCTTTAATTTTATAAAAAAAAAAAAGAAATCCATGAATCGAAAAATCAATAGTTAAATTTCCTTTATTTTGCTAAAAACTTCATGCAAATGAAGAAAATAACAAATCTAAGTACTGACGTACTGTTTAGTCGCAAATCTCTTAAATAATTAATGAATTTTGTATTTTCGGTGACTGTGAAAGCAAAAGATAAATGTGGATATAGTTTTTGACTAAACATATTTGTAATTATATCTGTAGTTAGTCTTATATGTCAGCTTTGATCTGAATCATTTTGGAGATTTTATTAGATAACTGTTTGCATTCTAGGAGGTATTACCAGAAAATAAGTTGAAGCGATTTTAGTTTATTTAGTTTAAGCTTCCTCTAATTACCTGTTCTGTATACAACCTTTTTGGTGAGTGTATTTTCTACGAATATTAAAATGGACAGCAACTCAATTTTATAGACATAAGTTTTGCCTGTCCTTATGCCCGGATATCTCTGTAAAGAGCTCTAATTCAGCTCTGGAAATTTTTGTAGACGAACTTACACATATGATCTCAGATCTTAACATTAACAAATCTCTAAACCCAAGTTAGGAAGTACTCATTTTTATAATTAGATGAAGCTGCATTAATTTTGCTTAATATATCGGTAATCCAAGATCGGGTCTACTTAAATTGTATCTGGAAAATGCAAGTCAAACTGACTCTATTCTCAGCTGTAGATGTTTTAGTATCGAAGACACTCACTGCGACCAAAGATAATTTATGCCAGTGTAAATGCAAATTGCTTGTTATTGAAATTCATTTTCAATCAAAAATTAAAACTTCAATAAACATCAAAACCCCGAAGTGACTGGAAATTTAGTTTCTGCATATGACAATTTCGACATCTTATGCCTCTTCAGTGAAGATAAAATCTAGGCATGTGAAAAACCATTACTCAAAGATGTTTAAAACCTAATAGAGATCAAAGAATCAAATATGATCTAAATGGAAAGCCAAAATCAACTAAGGATAGTGCTAAAATGCACAAGGGAGATACTCCCTAGTTTTCCACAAAGTCTACAAACATTTAGATATTGCAAGTCTTTAAACAAAATCGGCTTTTGGGTCAGCCATATACTGCAAGTTTGCAAACAAAATCGGCTTTTGAGGCAGCCATATATTAAAAATTGAAAAAACAATAAAGAACAGTGTTTTTTGTGAACAATGTCACCAAAATATTATTAAACACGAGGAACATTAATGTCTCATCAGTAAAAATAAAGAAAGGATTTTTTTTTAACCTTAATCCGAAATCGATGAAAACAAGACCATCGAATTTCAAATAAAAATATGCGCTTTGCTGTCCACTTTAAAGTCACTAGCACGAAGGAGAGTGAATCAACGGCAATACGATATTACTGTATTGGTAGTCCAGCTAATATTCAATTTACTGCGTCCGAATCCTATTATCCCCGGCTGATCTAATCATGAAAGAATATGTTCCGGAAGACTTTAAAATCACTCGTTTCGCCATAATGTCTATTTCTAATGATGTATGCTAAATTTAAATGAACCCAAATCAGCCTTAAACATATTAAGGTCAAACAACTAATGAATACTGAATGAACTGTCTGCTGCCTAATTCTCAGGGATGCATGATATGTGACATGTTGGGGATATAAAAGTAGCTTTTTGTAGGCTCATGTGCAAGATGCACAAAACAAAAACCGACAATGACAATTGAACAAAAAAAAATCAAACAATTTTCATTTGATTTAAATCTTAAAATGAAGCAAGTTTTAAATGTAAATAAACAATTCGGCTGAATATACATTTCATTTCACCATAAAGCTCAGTTAATAATTATCTAAAAAAATTGATTAAAAAAATGCAAATGCCGAAAATGAAAAAAAAAAACTGAAAGCTGCATACAAATTTTGGATTGTATTTCAAGTTTGACAATATATATACAACGTGAATAACATACCTCGATATATTGTCGTGCATCTTACATTGCAGTCGAAAATAATTCCGATTAACAACTTAACACGTCAGCTAAAAATGCATTATAAACATGGAATAGTTTGAATTCATACAAAGTGGCACAAGTATACCTCGAAATATTGTCGTTTATAACAAGTGGAAGTTTTGTCAATAGAAACACAAAATACACGCAATTCCTTTTAAATCAATCCGAAAAAAATGCACTTATGAAATATCAATAAATTAAAAAGCAATCAAAATTCTTAGTCGTTGTTTTCAAAGTGATAGACGCGTTGGACCTTCCATTGTAGAAATGCTTATCCTGCATATAATCTCAAATGTTACACATTTAATTGCAATTGCAATTGCTATGATAGTGTTTGATTTAATATGATTTGTTACACACGACCGATTAACTGATGAAGCGTGGGTCACCAGCCATACTATCTACACGTAGTTATGAGTAGAACTATTTTATTATTTATCCGCGTTGATCATGATGCTTCCGCGGCTTCATAGCATTATCTATCAATATAATCCCAAATGATGGAGTGAAATATACAATAATATAATTAAGTAATTTTGATACTTTATTAGAAAATGCAATCTGTTGTTTTTAATTTTTGCATCCAAAGCAATAAATCCATGGATTCTAAGAATGAAATATATTGGGTGTCATTTCACCTGGTAGATTCCTGCATATCACCGTCCTGTGTAATAGCATAAGCCGCAGAATTTCTTCTGCGACTAAAAATCGATCAATTTTAATTAAATGATCATTTATGTCATTGCAAACGGATTGGTCACATGGAAACTTTCCTTTTTATCTCGAAGCCATGAAATGGCTGGAGAGATATTGATATGGCAAGAAAAAATCACGTGCCCCGCATGAGGCTTCAAGCCTATTAACAGCTCTAAAAGATAATCTTCGTGCTTCCGATAAAATATAGTGCGCAAGTTTCTTTCAAAATCGTATACATTTAGTATTTAAGTTATAATTCTTCATTTTCTTGAGTTGAATACAGTGTTGTTTTAATAAATTGAAAACAATATGCATGTTATATGCAATATGCAATATGCATATATCAAATTACTCGTTTTTTTTATATTGCGTCTCGGATCAACGAACTTGTCGCGCAGTAATTTGGGAGATGAAAATAACATTTGTTTACCTGTGACAGCGTACTGCATATATTCATAGCAATGAAATCAACATGCGAAATCACACAACCCGATTATTTTCACGTATTACGGAATAATTTAATACATGCAGACGTAGGATGACTACAAAGTTTTGCCACATGTAGATTTTCAGGGCTTCGAGATTCAGCTCCATCGGAGCTTTGATTAATATTATTCTGTTCAAAATTCCATTGATAATAAAAACCATCTGTAAAATTTTATTTTCAGTCATTACAAATGTGCCGTCAGTGCTAAAACTTTCCTTTTACAAAATACTTTGTTTAGAATTCCACGGAAATAAAAAAAAAATGATAAAAAAATCACTTAGAAATCTTTATTTCATTCATTACAAATACTCCGGTCAGTGGAAAACTTTCCTCCTGCACAAGTTTATGTTGAAAAATCCATGAAAATGAAGAATCACTTAGAAATCTTCAATTTTAGTCATAGCAAATGTACCGGTCAGTGCGAAACTTCCCTTAGGCTATTAAAAATTACTTTGTTCAAAATTCCAAAATTTAATATAAGATTATTAAAAATTCACTTGTAAAGATTCATTTTAGTTATTACAAATACATCCATTAGTGCGAATCTTTGCTTTCACACATTATTTGGTTTAAAATTATAGGAAAATGAAAACTTTCAATAAAAAATCACTTGTTAATCTTCATTTAAGTCATAACAAATACATCGGTCAGTGCAAAACTTCCCTTTTACACAATAATTTGTTGAAAATTCCATGAAAATGAAAACGAATGATAAAAAATCACTTGCAATCTTCATTTTAGTCATTACAAACACACCGGTCAGTGAGAAACTTTCCTTTTACACATTATTTTGTTTACAATTCAATAAAAATGAAAAATTTCAATAAAAAAATCACTTGTAAATCTTCATTACAGTCATTACCAATACAACGGTCTGTGCAAATCTTTCCTTTTACATATTATTTTATTCAAAATTCCAATAAAAAAAATCTAATATAAAATCATTTGTAAATATTCATTTTAGTCATGACAAATACACCGGTCAGTGCGAAACTTTGCTTTCACGCAGTATTTTGTTTAAAATTCTATGAAAATAAAAAAAAATTCAATGAAAGATCACTTGAAAATCTTCATTTTAGTCATAAGCATAACACCAGTGTGTGCAAAACTTTCCTTTTACACCATACGTTGTTAAAAATTCAATGAAGATGAAGAAAGAAATCATAAAAAATCACTTGTAAATCTTTATTTTAGTCATAAGCATAACACCAGTGTGTGGAAAACTTTCCTTTTATATCATACTTTGTTGAAAATTCAATGAAGATCATAAAAAATCACTTGTAAATCTTTATTTCAGTCATTACAAACACACCGGTCAGTGAGAAACTTTCCTTTTACACATTACTTTGTTTAAAATTCCATAAAAATGAAAAATTTCAATAAAAAAATCACTTGTAAATCTTCATTATGGTCATTACCAATACACCGGTCAGTGCAAAACTTTCCTTTTACCTATTATTATGCTCAAAATTCCAATAAATTAAAAAAATTAATATAAAATCACTTGTAAATATTCATTTTAGTCATTACAAATACACAGGTCAGTGCGAAACTTTGCTTTTACACATTATTTTGTTTAAAATTCCATGAAAATATATAAAAAAAAAATATCACTTGAAAATCTTCATTTTAGTTATAAGCATAACACTGGTCAGTGCAAAACTTTCCTTTTACACCATACTTTGTTGAAAATTCAATGAAAATAAACAAAATTTGATAAAAGATCACTTGTAAATCTTCATTTCAGTCATTACAAATTCACTGGTCAGTGCGAAACTTTCCTTTTACACAATACTTTGTTTAAAATTCCATGAAAATGTAAAAATATGATGAAAGACTACTTGTAAATATTCATTTTAGTCATTTCAAATACATCGGTTAGTGTGAATCTTCGCTTTCACCCTTTAGTTTGTTTAAAATTCCATGAAAATGAAAAATTTCAATAAATAATCACTTGTTAATCTTCATTTCAGTCATTAAATAAAATTGACAACAAAAGTCCGAATCGATCAAAGGAAGAGACCAGTAAGGAAAATCCGTATAACATTCGACTGAATCAGGGAAACACAATCCGACACAGAACATTTTAGGAAAGCCGTCATATTTCCGACTTGGATCGGGCATTTTATAAATAAAATGGTTGGTTAAACCAGGTTTAATGATGCATCAACCTCCCGCTTATATGACGGTCAGTGCAAAACTTTCCTTTTACACAAAATTTTTTTTACACAATATTTTGTTGAAAATTCGATGAAAGTGAAAAATTTTAATAAAAGATGACGTAGTCATTTTAAATGTACTAGTCAGTGCGAAATTTTCATTTTACATATTATTTTGTTCAAAATTCCACTAAATTAAAAAAGATTTAATATAAAATCATTTGTAAATGAATGTAAATTTACAGTGACATCGGTATTTAGTTATTTGTAAATATTCATCTTAGCTGGGACTTTTAAGTCCCAGATCTTAGTCATTACAAATACACCGGTCTGTGCGAATCTGCTTTCACATATTATTTTGTTTAAAATTCAATAAAAATGAAAAATTTCAATGAAAAATCACTTGTAAATCTTCATTATAGTCATTACCAATAAACCGGTCAGTGCAAACCTTTCCTTTTACATATTATTTTGTACAAAATTCAAATAACTTAAAAAATATTCAATATAAAATCACTTGTAAATAGTCCTTTTAGTCATTACAAATACACCAGTCAGTTGGAAACTTTGCACTTTGTTTAAAATTCCATAAAAATTAAAAATTTCAATAAAAAATCACTTGAGTGATAACCATTACACCGGTCAGTGCAAACCTTTCCTTTTAAACAATATTTTGTTGAAAATTCAATGAAAATGAACAAAATTGATAAAATATCACTCGTAAATCTTCATTTTAGTCTTTAAAAATACACCGGTCAGTGCGAAACTTTTCTTTTACAAAATATTTTGTTTGAAATGACATGAAAATGAAAAAAATTAATATAAGATCACTTAGATTCATTTTAGTCATTACAAATGTACCGTTCAATGCGAAACTTTCCATTTACTTATTTTTTTTTGTTCAAAACTCCAATAAATTTTTGAAAATTAACATAAAATCACTTGTAAATATTAATTTAAGTAATTACAAATATACCGGTCAATGCAGACTTTGTTTTCACACATTATTTTGTTTAAACTTCCATAAAAAGAAAAAATTTAATAAAAGATGACTTAGAAATCTTTATTTTAGTCGTTTCAAATGTACTAGTCAGCGCAAAACTTTCCTTTTACATATTATTTTGTTGAAAATTCAATGAAAATGAAAAAAATTGATAAAAGATCACTTGTAAATCTTCATTATAGTCATGACAAATACACCAGTCAATGTGAAACTTTGCCTCGACACATCACTTTGTTTAAAATTCATGAAAATAAAAAAAATCAGTAAAAAATCACATGAAAATCTTCATTTAAGCCATAACCATTACACCAGTCAGTGCAAAACTTTCCTTTTACACAATATTTTTTGAAAATTCAATGAAAATGAAAAAAAAAATGATAGAACATCACTTGTAAATCTTCATTTTAGTCATTAAAAATACACCGGTCTGTGCGAAACTTTCCTTTTACAAAATATTTTGTTTGGAATTCCGTGAAAATAGAAATTTTAATATAAGATCACCTAAAAATCTTCATTTTAGTCATTACAAATGTACCGTTCAATGCAAAACTTTCCTTTTACTAATTATTTTGTTCAAAATTCCAATAGATTAAAAAAAATATATAAAATCACTTGTAAATATTCATTTTAGTAATTACAACTAGAGGTACTCTGGCCTGGAGGGCCACAAAATGATACCCCCCACTCACTATTGGAGTAGAAGATCCAAATATAATTTGTCACAAAAATAGTTATACAATGTAATTGTACAATTCCATTGTGTACTAAAAATTTTGAGAGTTTTGCATAAAACGATCTCGAAAATTAACTAAGTCGGAAAACTGGAAGTAGAAGTCTGGCAATCCTGAAATAGCAATTTGCGGTAAAGGAAATCATTCTAAACTTGAATACAAAATTTCAAGTTGCAGTGATGAGTAGTTACTGAAATAAAAGTTACAAAAAGTTTCTAAGATGGACAAAGATCTCGAAAATTAACTCAATCCGTAAACAGGAATTAGATATCGGGCAATTCAGAAATCGCTATTTATGGTATGGGACATCATTCTCAACTTGCATACAAAATTTCAAGTTGCAGTGATGTGTAGTTACTGAGAAAACTGTTACGAAAATTTCTTACGATTGACAGAAGATTTAAAAAATTAACTAAGTCGGTAAATAAGAAGTAGATGTCCGGCAATCCTGAAATCGCTACTTGCGGTATGGGACATCATGTCAAACTTGCATGCAAAATTTCCAGTTGCAGTGATGAGTAGTTACTGAGAAAACTGTTACGAAAATTTCTTACGATTGACAAAAGATTTCAAAAATTAACTAAGTCGGTAAACAGGAAGTAGATGTCCGGCAATCCTGAAATCGCTACTTGCGGTATGGGACATCATGTTTAACTTGCATACAAAATTTCAAGTTACAGTGATGAGTATTTACTGAGAAAACTGTTACGAAAAATTGTTTGCTATCACAGACAGACAGACAGACGGACAGAGTGCTTCCTATATACCCCCTGAACTTCGTTCGTGGGGGGTATAAATATACCGGTCAGTGCAAAACTTTGCTTTCACACATTATTTTGTTTAAAATTCCATAAAAATGAAAACTTTTAATAAACGATTAGTAAGAAATCTTTATTTTAGTCATTTCAAATGTACCAGTCAGTGCGAAACTTTCCTTTTACATATTAAATTCAATGAAAATGAATAGTCATACAAATACAACAGGCAGTGCGAAACTTCCTTTTTTCACAATATTTTGTTTAAAATGCCATGAAAATGAAAACATTTGATGAAAGATCACTTGTAAATCTTCATTCTAGACATTACAAATACACCAGTCAGTGCAAAACTTTCCTTTTACCCAATATTTTGTTTAAAATTCCATGAAAATGAAATATTTTAATAAAAGATGACTTAGAAATCTTTATTTTAGTCATTTCAAATGTACCGGTTAGTGCGAAACTTTCCTTTTACATATAATTTTTGTCCAAAATTCCAATAAATTAAAAAAAAATTAATATAAAATCACTTTTAAATATTCATTTTAGTCATTTTAGTCATTACAAACGTTGCTTTCATACATTATTTTGATTAAAATTCCATATATTCATTTTAATTATTTCAAACACACCGGTTATAGTGTGAAACTTTCCTTTTACACTTAATTCCATGAAAATGAAAAATTGTAATCCTTCATTTTAGTCATAACAAATGGACCAGTCAGTTTAAAACTCTTCTTATGCATATTAAATTGTTCAAAATTCAAATAAATTAAAAAAAAATAATTAAAAAATCACTTGTAAATTCACAGTAACATCGGTATTTGTAAAACTTCATTTTAGTCATTACAAATGTACCGTTCAGTATGAAGGTTTCTTTTCACATTTATTTGTTAAAAATCGATGAAAATGGACAATTAAGATAAAAAAAAACTTATATAAATCTTCATAATCCTTTCATAAAATATACCGGTCAGTGCCAAATTTTTCCTTTACACATTATTTTGTCTAAAACTCCATGAAAATGGAGAAATAACACCCGCAGATGGAGCAGTTCTTTTCAAACCTTATTTGTTTAAAAACTCCATTTAAATAAAAAAAAAAAATAATAAAAGATTAAATATCTTTTTATTCATAACAGTAAAAGGATTGATCTGTTGCGATGATGTATTGATGATGTAAGTGAAACGAATCTATAACTCGCAAAATTTTTTACCCGAGATATCACATGATATATGGACGAATCTGGAAGCGAGTTGGACGAGTAGGCTTCTCGTCAATCGTCACGTTTCTCGTCAATTGACGGGTTGGACGAATAACAAGTCATCACGTTAATTAACTGATCGCCGACTGACCGCTGACTGATCCCTGACGAATGGATGACGACTGCTGATCGTTTTTTTTTCTGTAAGGGCTACGTTGCACAGTATTGTAGAAGTTTAGGATTTCATAATAGACAAATTAAAAATTTTTGGAGTTGAATTTTTTCCAGAGAAATGAGGCCTTTTTATCATAGGTTTTAGCGACAAAAATAATGCGCACAATATAGATATAGTCGCAGACACAGTTATTATTGTTATAAAGCGGGTAACATGGAACAAAAAAGACCCTGACAAAATATCAGAAAAGAGTAATAACAAAAGAAACTGTTATAAGTTAACTGATAAAAAACGAAATTTTCTTCCTTTTCAACTTGGAAACAAATTTAAACAGTGCGTTACTAACTGACATGTTCGTATTTTGTGTAGTTTTCATGTCATCCTATATATTGTAATTGACGTGAATGAGTATACCTCCCTCTAACATGTTATAAAAAATGAAAGAAAAACCTGATAAAACATCTAGAAAAACGAGGATTTAACTTACATTCTTTACGTAATTGGGGATATTGATCGGGTATTCTTCATGATTCAGTTAATTGGCTTTGGGATCCTATGACCTGAAGATTTTATAATTATATTGGCCTCTCACTAATACTGCTGAGGTCTACTGAAATATATGATGGTTCTTTTCCAGACCTTTCAGTGTTTTACCAGCCGTCAAGCTCCTTGAGATAGCCGGCATTTAACGGCGAGCACTCCTTGACCCATCTCTCTAAATTACGTTTTGCCTTTATTTTTTCCTTTTCAAGATTGTGGTCTTGGAATTAGTGGTCTACCTGTATTGGGTTTTATTTGTTTGTTTACCATACTATAGGAAAACTGGATTGAGAAAGGGGAGGTTTGGGTACCCATATACCTGTTTAATCTTACCGCTAGCTGTTGCTAGTGCCGGTATCAAGTCCGGCTAACCCGAGTTCCTATCGTTGTCTCTGTTTTTGCCATTTTTTTTTTGTTTTCCTTGTGCAGCTCCCTGGTGAATTGTGGCATGCCATTGTAAGTGTTTCCTGTTATCTTTTCTTCTTTAATGTTTATCTTTTTTACCACCTCTTGTGCTAGTTATTAATATTATTATTATTATTATGAATTGCAAAAAAAAAAAGAAAAAAAAATTACCAGACTTCTTTTGTGAATATTATCCCTGTATTCCAATAAAATACCATGTGTTAGATAATCGTCTATGTACCGGGTGTATAAATACTGCGGAAAGTACATTATATACAATACGTTTTTGTGAAACACGAGATCAACTTGTATCCTTTGATTGATTCTTTTAATGCATGATCATAAGTTTTAAACCCAAGAGAAGAGTAGTTAAAAATGTCTTTATATGATGAAGTAAAACTTAAAATGTGAGTTGCTTATGTAGATAGTAATAAAAGGGAGCTTTATTTTCCTGTTTTTTACTCGTTATTATTTTTCCTTCCAAATAACGGCAGTAGAATACCGAAGGAACAAGGGAAGCGAAGACCACAAAAAACGAAATCCAAAGACATGGCAAAAACGGCAACAGAGAAAAACAAAGACAAAACAAAGACGTGAGACAGGTTCAATGCACAGAAATAAAAAAAACGACACCAAAAACTAAGGCACTCATAGTGTGAACTCCCATGAGAACCGGGAGTGACATCAGGTGCTCCGGAAGGGTAAGCATGTCCTGCTCCGCTAGCGGCACCCGTCACACTATCAGTGAGTCAATCCAGGGTTGAGTCAAAACCGGTTATGTCAAATCCGTGAAGACGTGAAATCTAGCTGAAAATGTCCGTTTTCATTTTGGACACAGAAACGTCATATCTGTCAGTGATATCATGGTGACGGCAATAAAATTTCTAAAGGGATGAAAGCAACAAAGGCTGAACAAATCCCTGACTAATCAACTTTTGGGACAGTGTTTTTGCTGTATTCAAAAAATCACTGTATAAACTACATGCGCGACAGTAACGAATCAACTGTGAAATGTACACTCCATAGGCTACAGAGGTAGGTATATTGCTGCTCAGAAAGGGAAAAGTTAAAATCATCACGTTTGTCATATAGCTTAGATTTCAAACGTCCATCTTCATTAATGTATAAAAACAGATCTAAGTAAGAAGCTGAAGTAGGTGTGTCAGTAGTCTCTTTGATTTCAAGCTCATTGGTATAGATCTGGTGTAAATATTCCTTGAATTCTGGATTATTAAGAGAAAGTACATCGTCTATGTAGCGGAAGCTGAAATTAAAGGACTGGGCTAAATGTTTTTATTTTTTCTGTGTTAGCCCTTGTAAAAACTTGGCCTCATACCAAATGAGTAAGTTATATCTACAGGGACCCCTATATCAGCTTGCCTGTGCTAATTACGGTTTTTGTTAGACAGGTAATGTTGAAAATAAATTTGTTGAATCTTAAAAAAACACATTTTCGGAGCAGATCTTAGACACCGCTTGTCCGATCTAAACAAAACTAAGCAGGACATACGCCGTTGCCATGTATATGCCAATATGCTGGAAAATAGGCAAATTTTGGATCAGTTTCTGCAAATAGGAAAAACAGAAAAAAAATTCTTTTGTTTGAAAAACGTGCGCAGATCTCACATCGTTCATGCATCCTTACACAATTTTGCAAAGCTGAAGGTACATGTACCAAAAACGTATTGCGATACTCGTGGACACATTTTGAAACTCATCTAAAATCGAACTAGGAATAAATTTCCGAAATGGCCATACAGCTCATCAAAATTATTGCAGTTGGCGTTAACATATGTGTTATGGTCTCATGTTCATTTACTCCATATCCTTTCGTAAAATAAAAAAAAAAATAGCATACAATGTACCTATTTCTTTTTTTAAATAACTTCACAAAACTTCACTTAAAAATACTGAGGATTCATTCCGTGTATGGCACTCGGTAGATGTCCTTGGTACTGGATTTGTCTTCCTATTTCGATATTTATTGAAATGAGTATATCTGTTTGGATGATGGTTTCCCATATTATTTGATTTTAATGCTGCTGATGAGAGGTAACTCCTTGAAACACGTGTTCAGCAAAGCAAAATATGTAACTTCGGTATTTTTTTTTTGTATTTTCAATAAATGTATTTTCAGTCCTTTAAGATTAACTGCTTTCCCAATATCACACTTCGCGTGTCTAATTAAGACCTCTTTTGGCCGTATCATTTAAGAGACTGTCCATGAAGAAACCAGGCAGATCCTGATCCTATATTATGACTGACACATGGCAAAAGTGATCCCTCTGAATTTTTGGTTCCATTCCAAAGCTGAGCCTATACAAATGTCTAAACAAATAGACAAATTTCCATATCTACCAAGGCTCAATATATGATATTTAGATTCCTTCACAAAGCAACTTAATTGTGTACAAAATTAAGGAGTTATCTCCCCTCATTCCATATTTTTAGTGCTTTCTATGTAATTTATTACTTTAAACTTGTTGCCATAAATTAAAAACCGAACTCAATTTTGGAGATTATAGGTGTTTGTGGTTCCAAAATGCTAATAGATTTTTAAAAACAAAATTTGTCATGTGCCAGCCACTTCCTGACTTTTCTATTGACCCTCTTAATATTATTTAGCCCTATATAAGCGTTAACATTTGCGAATCCAAATAAAAATTTAATAAAATAAAATCATGTCTTACTTAGGTAAGAACAACCCGACACTTATAAAAGCATTAAATCTGAATAAGTGTGAGGTAGAAATTCCGAAGTTACTATGAGTTAAAATTCTGCATGTGTCTCTCCAGACTTCGGAAACGATGACAATCTAAACTAACATTTGGGTATTTGTTCTCTATCAGTTTTAACATATTTAATTTGATGGTCTTCCAAACGTTTAGATTTTATCTGCACTGAAGAGACATAAGTTGTCGATATGCGCATATGCAGAAAATAAATTCACAGTAACTTCGGTATTTAGTTATTTCTTTCCCTTGGGTCGATGCCTCTGCTGGTGGACTGTTAGTCCCCGAGGGTATTCACCAGCCCAGTAGTCAGTACTTCGGTGCTGACCCGAAAGCCGATTTTATTTCGAACCTTGCAATATCTAAATTTTTGTAAATTTTGTGGGAAACTAAGGAGTATCTCCCTCACGCAAAGCTCTGTCCTTAGCTTATTTTTGCTTTACATTTAGATCATTTTGGGTATTTGTTCTCTATCAGTTTTTAACATATCTAATTTTATTATGGTCTTCCAAACGTTTAGATTTTATCTGCATTAAACAGACATAAGTTGTCGATATGCGCATATGCAGAAAAAAATATCACAGTAACTTCGGTATTTAGTTATTTGTTACCACTGGATCGATGCCTCTGCTGGTGACTGTTAGTCCCCGAGGGTATTCACCAGCCCAGTAGTCAGTACTTCGGTGCTGACCCGAAAGCCGATTTTACCTCGATCCTTGCAATATATAAATTTTTGTAAATTTTGTTGGAAAATAAGGAGTGTCTCCCTCACGTAAAGCTCTGTTCTTAACTTATTTTGGCTTTACATTTAATTCATTTTGGGTATTTGTTCTCTATCAGTTTTTAACATATTTAATTTCATGGTCTTCTAAACGTTTAGATTTTATCTGCACTGAAGAGACATAAGTTGTCGAAATGCGCATATGCAGAAAATAAATTCACAGTAACTTCGGTATTTAGTTATTTGTTACCACTGGGTCGATGCCTCTGCTGGTGGACTATTAGTCCCCGAGGGTATTCACCAGCCCAGTAGTCAGTACTTCGGTGCTGACCCGAAAGCCGATTGCAATATTTAAATTTTTGTAAATTTTGTTGGAAACTAAGGAGTATCTCCCTCACGCAAAGCTCTGTCCTTAGCTTATTTTGGCTTTACATTTAGATCATTTTGGGTATTTGTTCTCTATCAGTTTTTAACATATTTAATTTTATGGTCTTCCAAACGTCTTGATTTTATCTGCACTGAAGAGAAATAAGTTGTCGAAATGCTCATATGCAGAAAATAAATTCACAGTAACTTCGGTATCTAGTTATTTGATGATACATAGTGTAGTGGTACCTACCTGAACATGTACTGAAGTATTCTAAATAACAGTTTTCGGCTTCATATGTATATGAGCCATCCTTCCTGGTTACTGTTAAACAATTACCATATCCTCCAATGGATTTAATAGTTACTAAAATGCACAAACAGCAAATATATATGTAAAAGTGATTTTGTATATGGTAATTTGTACCGCTAGGATTTATTTTTAAAATTTGTATAGGTAATTTGCACCGTATCGAGTCCAGTATTTTTTTCTCTTCTCGATAGTAATTTTTCCAATAAATCAATAACATTATGGGAAATATAAGACGCTTGTTCTTATTTACATGGAAAAAATGACGTTGTTGACGATAATACATTTATTTTTTGCTTTGTAAAGCACAAAAGTATAGTCATAGATGACATAAGGCATGTTGGGGACTTGCTTTCGACTTTCTCAACTGATTGTTTTGTTCAAAAATATTAAATGTCCTTCATGATAAAAAATATATAATCACGCATTATTATACATTTAGTTCATCTTACACATGTGTACAAACATTAATAAGGCCACCGGTATTCATTTTTTGTACAAAAAGATTATGCTTGTCGAAAAACGGCCAATATAATGAAAACATAAGAGTAATGTTTGTGCAACTGCGAAGTATTTTTCATCTAGAAGCGAATGATGTTTTATAAGTTTATTGATCAATGCGAATTGTCTTTCTTCTAAAAGCCACGGATTTTCACAGTCTCGATGTCTATAAAAACTTCAAACGAAGTTAAGTAACGCTGCTCTAAATATTGATAATTTGAGCTACCTAATACGATTCTCGTTTTACATTAAAAGTGCCCGTATGACGGATGGGCTCGATTCTGGCTTCCGAACAACCTGAAAAGTATTTTATGTCAGGACTTCTGTGAAGAGCATGTTCTTGAAAAAGTTTTCAATTTTTCAAAATAAGCCCTATTTACATGCCCAAAATATAGTCACGTATGTAAATATTCCCACGTGCAAATTTCATATTAGTTCTAACCCTTACGCTTCCATCTGACTGCTAAATTTAAGAAATGCATTTACATGCACAAACTCAGCAGCCTGAGTAAATTTACACAGGGTCTGGAAGTAATGTTAATTTGCACATGGGGTAAATTTACATACGTATGATTGTATTTACATGCAGTATTTACACACCTTTGTTATGCATCAATGTAACGAAACGAGAAGCAGTTTTACCCTCAATACATCTTCTTCAAGCAAGGGAGGGAAAAAATAAAAGTTTCATCAAATAAAGACAAATAATCTAAATAGTTCGTAGCTATCAACAGACAGGTGATAAAACGCACCTATACAAAGACAGGGATATGTTGATCATTTGCTTGGCCTTGTTATCTTACAATTTTAGTTTCTTGATATTCGTATTACATGATGTGGGTTGTTTCCACTGATTTTACTTTTTGTACTTTTTGGGGCCATTTAGAGCTTGCTATATGGTGTGAGGTTCCTCACTGTTTTGAAGACGTACGGTGAAATCTTAATTCTTTGTTTTATATCATTTTAACCTGGAGACGGGATATGGTCTCCTTGACATTTACCTCATTTTCTTTTTTTTTTCACTATTTTTCGTGTCCGAAAATTTGTTTTACATGAACATCTTTCATTGTAAACCACCATTTAGGTCACAATAAAATATTCTAGATTCTCATTCTCTGCCATCACGACTTTTTCAACCCCTCTAAAAATATTCTTTTAACTTTTTGCTCATTCTTGGTAATTTTCATCAAAATTTTCAACATCTTTTAAATAAATGATAAATCATAAATTTGCCCACCAGCCTGGAATTTTGCAAGCTGTTGGATGAGAATCTATGATTGTTGTTTTTATAATAGCCTGCCTGGAATAGATAAATCGGTCTTTAAAAAGATTAAGTATGCAACCCCAGTATAGGGATTTTGATCTAGGGAGATGACAATAATGTACAAAATGCAAATTCTGTAAGGCTAGGATAAAATATGATTCAATTGAAATCTCATCAAGATGAATTTGTAAAAAAAATATCTGGCTGATTTGGGTCCTTTCCAAAACCAAAGAGGAAAAATGAAAGGATATGGAAAAACACACATGATACATAGAAAACTCCAGTTTTTCAAGGACAGGGCTTTTATTCCTGTGTACATCTTGATGTCGCCTGAGGGTCTTCAACTAGAGGTGAACAATATTCACCCCCTCAAGCGAGATCAAGAAGGCCCCTGGCGTGCAAAGGCATATTTACGAACTTTTTTAACCATGACTGCTTTTAGCAATTCTACCCGACGACTGCCTTTAGAACAGTTCTTGACCATGACTATTTTAAAACTGGTCTAGGGCAGTCACAGAAGTGTTCTAGACGGTCATTAGAACAATTTTAAGTTAACTTTGTGAGATGTTATGACTGCACACAACTGGATGTATCAAAGAAAGTTCAAAATTATATATCGAGATTAGAAAATATCACTGAGTGCAGACAATTGGTTTAAACAACATAACAACATAAACATACCTTTGACTGTACAAACTTAATTTTAACGATATGAAATTAAAAAATCTACCTCTAGAAAAAAAATCAACTAGAACAAACTATCCATCGTCTCCTCAACAATAAAATAGAAAACTTAGTTGAAGCTATGGGATGGGTTAATGGGCTTGTATTAATATCCTTTTATTCACCATTGTAAAAAGGATTGGATCATGGGACAGACTCGTGGGCTGGGAAAATAGGATAGGCTTGTGGGAATGTGTACTAAGATTTTTTTGTAAAAATGGCTACAGTTAGAAATTAATTTCCATTATTAATCCATACATATAATTATATAATTGCATAAATTAATATATGTTAATATATTGTTCACAATATGTAAACAGTGTTGCATAGCAAGAAGTATTCATTTTTATATGTGTTTAAAGCCGAGATAAAATATATTTGCTAAATGTGTGTTCTCTTAGGCCCAAGATGTAAGATTGGACAAAACTATAAACTTCAGTGCCCCTTTTTGGCAAGTAAATTCTTTAACCTTTTGATTGCATGGGAACTTAGCAAAATACAATAGGAGAATATTGTCAATGTTTAAGGCGACAATTAGAACGCAATTATCGCAATAGATAGTTGCACATTTGGAATGTAAAGCAGTTGATAACAAGAAACATCTACAATGGCTGAAAATTACAATTACATGCCACAATCTGTCAGGGAAGTGCACAGAAAAAAACACACACAAGACAAAAGAAAAAGGAACTCAGGACAACCGGGCTTGGTATCGGCACTAGCAAAAGCCAGTGGTAGGATTAAACCGGTTTCTGGTTTTCCAAAACTCCCCGTTATCTGTCCCGGTACCCTATAGTACAATAAACATACAAATAAAGCCCAATACAGGTATACTAATAACTTCATGACCACAATCTTGAAAGGAGAAAAAAAAATGACAGTACGTAATTTTGAAAGATGGGACAAGGGGTGCTCGCCGCTAAACCCTGTCTTGTATCTAAAATGGTTTTGAACTCGACTTACTGCAAACTATAAGTGAACTGAAAACCATTTCATAGCAAACAAGGTTAAGGTCAAGAGATGAAAAGGTAATTGAAGTTCTGCACTTACTATGCAAAGCACATTTTTAAAGGCCTCATATTGACTTAAAGATGAAGAACAACAATAAAAGCGTTTTCTTTTATGTCTAGCGAATTCAACCAACGCCTGACTGATGTGATAAAAATATTTCTCATCTCTATACAGAGAACAACTCGGTGAAATTTCCAGACAAACCTATTCGGAACATAATCCTGGGTGTTTTACATTTTTTCACAAGAGAAACATTTTCTACAACTTAAACATGTTAATTATTGAATCCCTCACATCTTGTTATTGCTGGGGTCAAGGAAGTGGCAAAACTTTTATTGTGATGAAGTCAAGATTAACACTCCAAGCTTACACAATGTGTTAGATTCATCGATGTCAAATGTCTACATTGTAGATATATCAGACGTGAAAACCTGACAAATGTATACAATGTTGTCTTTGCACGACGGCGAGTCAATGAAAGGTAGAGAGCTTGGGGTGTAAATCTTAATTTCGTTAAACTCAAAGTTTTGCCACTTGCTTGTCCGCAGCAATAAATAAATTTTCCAATGTTTAAAAAATCGGCAAGCCTCAATCATTTTCAAAATTTATTAATCGATGTGATAAATTTAATCATCAACTTAGTTCTCGTTGAAGAAACTATATGTTCCATTGCTTGGCTTTAGACTTTGTCTCATGTGCATTTACTCCATGTCATTTAATTGTTTATATTTCTATCGTTGTTAGATTTTGGCTTTGATTGGTTGTTACCTTGTTTGTTTTACCTTTCAATCATTTTTCACTATCTAATATACAAATGTACCTGTCTTGTACAAAGAATATGTGTCGCTGCTATCCTTTGCGCAAAACGCCTCCCCGTCTGCAATACATGTCTTTGGTGGCATAGTTGGGTGACATAAATGAAGTAAATTTTCTGATGCCATTGCCGATTCTTTGAAGCAAAAGCAAAACGATTGCTATAAAAAAAATACCAGATATTTGAATACAGAATTTTTTTATGCAGTAATCGTTATTTGTTACTTTAACGGTTTATGATCTTCCAAACGTTTAGATTTTATCTGCACTGATGAGACATAAGTTGTCGAAATGCGCATATGCAGAATTTAAAATTCACAGTAATTTCGGTATTTAGTCATTTAACGGTTAACAGATAAAACACACACAAACGGACATTTTTTTTTTCGTTATGGAGATTCCATTACACTCCTTGATAGTTGTAATATTGTAATTCCTCGGTTTTGAGACCATCGATAATTAATTAAATGATAACGCTGATAGAAATCTCAAAGATGAATTGTTTCAAAAATTGCCTTATTCGTCTTTTTCGAGGTGTTAATAATAAATAACATTCTTAATGCAATTAAGTAAAGGATTCACAATTTAAAAAAATATATATGTACAATTCATTCGATAATGTAAATTTAGAAATATTAATTTTTTAAAAATCTTTTAAAGCTGCAGTGCATTACTGTTGTTACAAATTTATGTTTATGTATTTGCCTTAAAATGTTTTGGTGTCCGAAAAACTTCTGCAATTCAAGTAATGAAAATTACTGTATTCACCAAAATGTAGTTTTTTGCTTAGAAAAGAACTAATACAACAATGTCGAAATGTGTATTTAGTAACTTAAATCTGTATTGTATAGAACATTGCAATAATATATTACCGAAGTTCTGCAAATTTATTTTTGCATACTGCCATTTCGACAACTTCAGTGCAGATCAAATCAAAACATTTGGAAACAAATAAATTGAAATGTGTTAAAGCTGACAGAGAAGAAATACCAATAGGATCTAAATTTAAAGCCAAATCTAGCTAAAGATGGAGCTATGCCCGAGGGAGATATTCCATTGTTTTAACAAAAAATAATCAATATTAGAAAGTAAAATCGGTTTTTGGGTCAGCACCGACGTACCTACTATTTGGTTTGTGAATACACCCGGGGACTAACAGTCCACTAGCAGAGGCGTCTGACCAGTGGTAAAAATAATAAATACGGAGATTACTGATACAGAATTATATAATAACAATAAATAACTACATACGGATTTTACTTTAAGTATGCAATACTATATAATTGAAATTTCTATAACATTGACTAAACTTAAAAGAATGTTGCAAACAAAAGAGTATCTTTGTCACATATAGTTTTGTCTTTGCTTATTCTTTTACTCAGCTTTTTTCTTTCGAGGGTTGCGGAATCGAGACATAGCGATCCAAATTTCGTCTTCGTCGTCGTCGGTGGCGGCTATATAATGGTCAGAAAATGACCGCCAGCTGGAATTTGGAAATTTTTTTATTAGATTTTTTTCCGTATTTGAACTTTTGAATATCATAAACAAGAATATTGATATGAAGTTGTGCTCGTCGGACATGGTTTCATATACGTATACATATTTTTATATATGTATATAAACTTGAGACTAAATATCGCTTCAGTGGATCTAAATAAAATGATTTTTCAACTTAACTCCTTGTTTGATTTAGGTTAACAATGAAGGAATATGGAGAAAATGCAAACGAGACCAGGCTTCTACAAATGCATGGTAAAACTAAGCTACTGAACAACGCTTTTATTGTGGTTCTTCATCTTGTAGTCACCATGAGGTCTTCAACAATATCTGTTTTACTCTTAAGATTTTTTTTATTTGAAATTTTTTGCCTCGAATACAAACACTGAGACATCATGTTGTAATTAGTGGAGCGGTGAGGAGGCAAATTTTCAAATTTTAAAATGCCCGAAAGCCCCATGGACTTTTATTATCTTTAACGAAAGTGTAATGTTTGTTTTTTCGAAAATGGCTGTCGTCGCCATCTGACATGGTCAAAACATACTTTATTTAAGGGTCAAAGGTCATAGCTCTAAGAGCTGTATTTTTAGTGTACCGGGGTATAACTTACTAATTTTCTGATATAAGTTTTCAGTAATTTGGCAAATAAGTGTATCACAACAAAGTTGAATATTTGGTACCATTTGACTCTCATATGACATTCACCTTTGACCTTGAGGTCAAATAACTGTTTCAAGTAAAGGTCCAATAAGGCAATTTTTCTTACAATGAATATAGAGGTACAAGGTTGACTAAGAACAAGGTATTTGACACACGATTTTACTATTGTACAAGGTGTCTACAACAATTATGACTCATGTTAGTCATTGACATTGAAGATTTATATGAAAAGTTTCCTTATAATATTTTTGGCGTGTGTGTGTTGGGTGGGGGGGGGTAGGGGGGGGGGGG
>MJUU01004821.1:3692-37646 GCA_002080025.1 Modiolus philippinarum | reverse complement strand
GGGGGGGGCAAACATCTAAATGATTCTTACGTTTGACATTCACAAAAACACAAGGTATGAATCAGTAGTATAGGGGGTTACCCTAGAACACTTTTGTCGAGGACCCCCATAGTGCATTCTTTGTAAAATATTTTCATTTTCCCCTAATTTTCCTTAAAATATGCAAATTAGTTCAGGAGCGAATTTCTGTGCCAATATAGAGGGCGCTGCAATCGTTATTGGACCTTTGACCCCTATAGAGGGCGCTTCAGTCGTTATTGACGAGTTGCTACATGTAGGTGTGTCATCAGCCTCACCCTGTCTTAGGTATTGTCACTGGTTCTGCCTACTGGTCTCGTCTTTATCCCAGCTTTGACCTTGCTTTTACCCTAACAAAATGTATTTTAACTACACCTTAACCATTGTCTCCAGTGACAGAACCATTTTGTTATAGTGTTGACCTTTGACCTTTGGCCTCGTCTTTGGCTTTGACTTTACTAGTTCATAGTGTTGTCACTGGTCTCGCCCTACCTGTATCCAGGATACTTTGATAGGTCTCGCCTTCTACTCTGGTCTCGCCCTTCTTCTGTCCATGTCCACTGGTCTCCTGTTAATCCCAGCTTTGACCTAGCTTTTACCCTAACCCTAATCTATTTTTTACTACACCTTAACCATTGTCTCTAGAATCCAGTGACTGAACCTTTTTGTTATAGTGTTGACCTTTGACCTTTCGCCTCGTCTTGAGTGCCTCGCCTTTGGCTTTGACTTCACCAGTCCATAGTATTGTCACTGGTTTTGCCTGCTTGTCTCCTTTGATCTTGCTTTTACCCTAACCCTAATCTATTTTTTTTTACTACACCTTAACCATTGTCTCTACAATCCATTGACTGAACCCTTTTGTTATAGTGTGTCATTGACCTTTGACCTTTGGCCTCGTTCTGAATGCCTTGCCTTTGACTTCGACTTTACTAGTCCATAGTGTAGTCACTGGTCTCGCCCTACAACTACCCAAGGTACTTTCCTATAGGTCTCGCCTTCTACTTTGGTCTCGCCCTACTTCTGTCCATGTCCACTGGTCTCGTCTTTATCCTAACCCTAACCTTGCACTTATCCTTGTACTAACCCCAACCTTACACTTATCCTGGTAGTAACCCTAACTTTTCTGTTGTTAGATCAGTAATTTTTTTTATTCATGACTAACCCTAACCATTTTTCTTCTATATCTATATAGTTACTTTCCATTTTCAAACTTGTTTGAGTTACCTCCCTTTTACCTCTAACCTAAGTTGCCATGACAACTCTATATTCATTCATTATTTATTTCCGAATATTATTTTAATATTCTCGTGTTATCTCCCTTTGATCCAACTCTAACCTAAGTTGCTATGACAACTTTTATTTTTCTTTATATTTTATAGTTTATTCTTTTTCATTATACATTTGTATTCTTTATTATTTTTCATTATTATTATATTTATTTATAATATCATTTTATTTCTTTTATTATTTTCTATTCAGTTATTGGTTTAATTTTCTTATTTAATTTATTTATATTATTAATTATATTTATTTTATTTATATTATTAATTATCTATTTTATTTATTATTTTTTTTATTTATTTAATATTTATCATTTTTAATTTATTTCATTCGTTTTTAAATCAACTTTATAATTATTTTTATTATATATTTATTTATTATCATAACCTATTTGTTTCATATTTATTTATTTTATTTATTTTTTTTTCAAATATTTTTTTCTTAATTATGTTTATTACTACTTTTATTATTTTTATCATTTTTAATTTATTATTTGTTTTTATTTTTATTATTTTTTATTATAATTTATTATTTCATTATTATTTTCATTATCTATTAGTTACTTTATTGATATTTTTAATTAATATTTTATTTATTGTATTAATTATTTTTATTGTTACTTTTATTTTATTTTTCATTTTCTTTTTAATTTATTATTTACTATTTTTATTTATTAATTATTATTATTATTGCCAATATTTATAATTATTTATTTTATTGATTTATTTTTTTCTTTCTATTGATTTTTCATGATTATTATATTTATTTATTTATTTATTTTAATGTCATTTCTATTTTGGCTAATATTTAGATAACCCAACAACTTTATGATTTATTTTTCTCAACCTGAACTACCTTACCCCAACTTAACTTAATAAAAACCCTAACCTGAACCATAACTTATCACTAATCATTAATATATATGTAATCCTAACCTAAAAGATTTAAATAATACTGATCTTACACTTGAAAATCATTTTATTTATTAATTAATGATAACCTTACCTAAAGTTTGCAAACAAACACTAACGTTAATAATGGTATCATCCCCAATAGTTTTACCCTAACAAAAGTAACCCTAACAGTAACCCTTATGTATATAACCCTAACCCTTATACATATAACACAACCCTAACCCTTATGTAGATAACCCTTACCCTTGTGTATATAACAGTAATTCTTAACTTATTGTTTATAACCATAACCCTTATTCATATAATCCTAACCCTTGTGTGTATAACAGTAATTCTTAACTTATTGTTTATAACCATAACCCTTATGCATATAACAGTAACCCTTATGTATACAACCCAAACTCGTATACATATAACAGTAATCGTAACCCTTCTGTATATAACAATAACCCTAATTCTTATGTATATAACGGTAATCCCAACCCTTTGGTATAGAACTCTATGTATATAACAGTAATTCTTACCCTAATGTGTATAACCATAACCCTTGTGTATAACCTTTACCCTTATGTATATAACTATAACCCTTGTGAATAACCCTAACCTATCTGTTATCTAACCCTTATGTATATAACACTAACCCTAATGTATAACCCTTATGTATATGACACTAACCCTTATGTATTTAACCCTAACCCTTATGTATAACTCTTACCCTAATGTATATAACCGTAACCCTTATGTATGTAGCTGTATCTCTAACCCTAATATATATATATATATAACCCTAACCCTTATGTAATAAACCTAACCCTTATGTATAACCCTAACCCTAATATATATAACCTTTCCCCTAATGTGTATAACCCTAACCCTTATGTATAACCCTTACCTTTATTTATATAACAGTAACCGTAGCCCTAATGTATATCACAGTAACCCTTATGTAATAACACTCACTCTAACCCTTATACATATTACCCTAACTTTATGTATATAACAGTAATACTTATGTATATATCCTTAACCTTATCTATATAACCTTAACCTTATGTATACAACCCCAACCTTAAATAACAGTAACCCTAACTCTAATGTATATAACAGTAACCCTTACCTTTATGTATAACCCTTACCCTTATCATATCTGTTACCCTATTCATACTGATATCATATTTCACTGAAACCACATAATGAAACTATGACTAAGAATTAACACAAATCATCAACGACATTGATATGAACATAAGACCATTCATGACTATGAACACATAACATATAAACATATTTAAGTTATAAATGATAACAAGTAGAAGACGAAATAAACGTTAAGTGATACTATGAAAACAAATTGATACCGAAGATAATATGAAAAAATAATGTGAAATGAAATACCGAAAGCGGAAGCATAACGTTAGCTATGACTATCAACTGATACAAGATATGAAAACACACTGATGTGAACACCAAATACAAGTAGAAATGTCTAAATATGAACATTAAACGACACAAGATATGTATATGAACATTGGTACGAATATGAACACCAAAACACGACACCTAACGTTAAGTATGAACACTAAAACAACAATAAACGACATTATTGTCACATTGATATGAACTGTTTCATGAAAACAGAATATGATATGTTAAATATGAACACAAACACAACAAAGTATGAAACCAAATGTGAACATTCACATCAAAATATAACATGACACATTAAATATGAACACAAATACAACAAAAATTGACAACATAATGATATGAACTGTTAAATGAAAACATAAGATACGTTAACTATGACTATGAATGAACAAAAATATGTAAACATATGAACATTAACATTGATATGAACAAAAATATAATCAGAAACATTGAAATAGCAAAATTAAACGACGTTCATATGAACTTTAATGATAAAACTGAAACATAACTCGAAATGTCCAATGAATTGACACACATTATGACAACATATAGTCATTGATATGAATATTTACACAAAAACAAAAGACAAAAATCAAGATCTTATGATACAAAACATTATAGATTAACCACATTCATGAGAACTTGAATATCAAAATACGACATGCAACATGAAATATGAACAAAAATACAAGCATAAATGGTTAAACATGAACATTAACTGATACAAGATATGAGAACACACTGATGTGAACACCAAATACAAGTAGAAATGTCTAAATATGAACATTAAACGACACAAGATATGTAAACATGAAAACATTGACATGAATGTTTATACCAAAATACGACACATAGCGTTAAGTATGAAGACAAATACAACAATAAATGACGCAAGATATGTTCACACACTGATGTGAACACCAAATCATACACATAACGTTAAGTATGAAGACAAACACAACAATAAATGACAACAAATGCAAACTTGAACACCAAAACACAATATGAATATAAACACAACAATATATGACAACATAAAGACATGAACTGTAGCATGAAAACATAACAAGATACATTAAACATGAACAATAACACAACAAAGTATGAAACCAAAAGTGAACTGTTACACAAAAACTTAATATGATATGTTAAATATGAACATAAATGCAACAAAGTTGAAAAATAAATCTGATCTTTACGCTAAAAACAATATGAAACGATAAATATGAAAACAAATACAGCAAAGTTCGACAATAAATCAAAAATTTGACATCAAAACATAACACCAAACATTGAAATATCACAATAATTACAACAAAATATGAAACTAAATATGAACTTTGACTCTAAAGTGATACAAAACAATAAACTTAACGATATTCATATGAACTGTTACATGAAAACTTAACAAAAACGTAAAATGTAACCACAGATACAACAAATAATGAAAATAATTAAAACAAAATATAAAAACAAATGTGAACCTTGACATCAAAACATGAAACAAAACGTTAAATATGAACACAAATACAACAAACGCTAAAACTTATTGACATTAATGGAAACAAAACTTAAATAAACCATTAATTATTTGTTAAGAATGACACAATCACATCAAAATACGTAAACAAATCGATATTGAAGACAATATGAACAATAAATGCCAGTATAAATGATATAAAATCAACATTTAATGAAACATTAGTAGTTAGTTTAAAGTATCTGGATGGTAAAAATGGCGATTTCATGGTATTAAGTTAGTAAAAATGGTGATTTTAATCTGTGATTGTGATAGTTTAGCGGCGGCGGCGGTGGTGTTGGTGGAATGTCTATGGCGGCGGCGGTGGCGGCAGAAGCAATTATACGTCATATATGACGAAGCAGCAGCAGCAGCAGCAAATATACCTGGTATATGACACAGCAGCAGCAGCAGCAATTCAACCTGGTATATGACACGGATTCGAAACCATCAAGATAAAATGAAATAACGTACAATCTCGTACTGAACGAGACTGCTTAAAGGTAACAGATATCAACTTGACAATGTGACCAATAGATTTAGAAGTATGAAGATACCCCGAATTAATATATGACATGACTAAATTATCAATAGTTTAGATAAAGACCGATCTAGGGCCGAATTAAGGCCGATCTTTGATTTCAAAGGCCGATATCATCAAAATAGTACAGGACAGCGCTACAACACCAACGCTAATCGCTTTAGAACTATAAAGATACCCCGAATCCATATATGATATGACTATAGTACGAATAGTATTGATTAAGGCCGATCTAGGGCCGACTGAGGCCGATCTTTGATTTTTAGCGACCGATTACTTCATAACAGTACGTTTTAGCACTTAACTACCTTGACTAATCGTTTTAGAACCCTAAAGATACATCGAATCCATATATCATAAGCCTATAATAGTAATACTAAGGATCAGGGCCGATTTAGGGCCGTTTAGGGCCGATATCTCGTTAACACTCGTAGCTAGAGCTTCGAAACCTACACCAACCGATTAAGCGATCCTGGTTTACCCTACTATGACATCACAAAGGAAGAAAATACGCAAACAATACTCAAAAATTAAGGGTTACTCCAAGTAGTATATGGGGACGAACAAAGTCGTATTTGACGTAATGGTGCTGTGGTGGTGCGGGAAGTGACGTTACCGGAAGTGACGTAGACCGGAAGTCACGTATCCGAAGTCACGTGACCGGAAGCGGAAGTCACGTGACCGGAAGCGGAAGTCACGTGACCGGATGTTGACTTAATTACCTTGCGCATGCGGAAGAAAAAGTGGGGATTTCCTTAAAATCTATTTTTAGAACGGAGGAAACCCGAACTCGTCCCCATATACTACTTGGAGTAACCCTTAACTTTTGAGTATTGTTTGCGTATTTTCTTCCTTTGTGATGTCATACTAGGGTAAACCAGGGTCGCTGAATCGATTGGTGTAGGTTTCGAAGCTCTAGCTACGAGTGTTAACGAGATATCGGTCCTAAACGGCCCTAAATCGGCCCTGATCCTTCGTATTACTATTATAGGCTTATGATATATGGATTCGATGTATCTTTAGGCTTCTAGAACGATTAATCAAGTTAAGTGCTAAAACCTACTGTTATGAAGTAATCGGTCGCTAAAAATCAAAGATCGGCCTCAGTCGGCCCTAGATCGGCCTTAATCAATACTATTCGTACTATAGTCATATCATATATGGATTCGGGGTATCTTTATAGTTCTAAAGCGATTAGCGTTGGTGTTGTAGCGATATCGTGTACTATTTTGATGATATCGGCCTTTGAAATCAAAATCGGCCTTAATTCGGCCCTAGATCGGTCTTTATCCAAATTATTGATAATTTAGTCATGTCATATATTAATTCGGGGTATCTTCATACTTCTAAATCTATTGGTCACATTGTCAAGTTGATATCTGTTACCTTTAAGCAGTCTCGTTCAGTACGAGATTAGACGTTATTTCCTTTTATCTTGATGGTTTCGAAGCCCAAGTTCGTATTTTGTTGCGTTTATCACAAACAATTGATGTTACATTTCCCTTTTGATTATATTAATACCGTTTAGTTTTACTATTTTGTTGTTATTGTGTTTACATTTCATGTTGCATATCATGTTTTCGATGAATGTATCGCAATTTTGTGGTCTTTATTGGCCTTTTTACGGGTTTTTGCTGCTGCTGCAGCGCCATATACCAGGTAGGATTGCTGCTGGTGGTGCTGTGTCATATACCAGGTTGAATTGTTGCTGCTGCTGCTGCTGCTGTGTCAAATACCAGATATATTTGCTGCTGCTGCTGCTGCTTCGTTATATATGACGTATAATTGCTTCTGCCGCCGCCGCCACCGCCGCCGCTGCCGCCGCCATAGACATTCCACCAACACCACCGCCGCCGCCGCTAAACTAACACAATCACAGATTAAAATCACCATTTTTACTAACTTAATACCATGAAATCGCCATTTTTACCATCCAGATACTTTAAACTAACTACTAATGTTTCACTTAATGTTGATTTTATATCATTTATACTGGCATTTATTGTTCATATTGTCTTCAATATCGATTTGTTTACATATTTTGATGTGATTGTGTCATTCTTAACAAATATTTAATGGTTTATTTAAGTTTTGTTTCCATTAATGTCAATAAGTTTTAGCGTTTGTTGTATTTGTGTTCATATTTAACGTTTTGTTTCATGCTTTGATGTCAAGGTTCACATTTGTTTTTATATTTTGTTGTAATTATTTTCATTATTTGTTGTATCTGTGGTTACATTTAACGTTTTTGTTAAGATTTCATGTAACAGTTCATATGAATATCGTTAAGTTTAATGTTTTGTATCACTTTAGAGTCAAAGTTCATATTTAGTTTCATATTTTGTTGTAATTATTTTGATATTTCAATGTTTGGTGTTATGTTTTGATGTCAAATTTTTGATTTATTGTCGAACTTTGCTGTATTTGTTTTCATATTTATCGTTTCATATTGTTTTTAGCGTAAAGTTCAGATTTATTTTTCAACTTTGTTACATTTATGTTCATATTTAACATATCATATTAAGTTTTTGTGTAACAGTTCACTTTTGGTATCATACTTTGTTGTGTTATTGTTCATGTTTAATGTATCTTGTTATGTTTTCATGCTACAGTTCATGTCTTTATGTGGTCATGTATTGTTGTGTTTATATTCATATTGTGTTTTGGTGTTCAAGTTTGCATTTGTTGTCATTTATTGTTGTGTTTGTCTTCATACTTAACGTTATGTGTATGATTTGGTGTTCACATCAGTGTGTGAACATATCTTGCGTCATTTATTGTTGTGTTTGTCTTCATACTTAACGCTATGTGTCGTAGTTTGGTATAAACATTCTTGTCAATGTTTGCATGTTTACATATCTTGTGTCGTTTAATGTTCATATTTAGACATTTCTACTTGTACTTGGTGTTCACATCAGTGTGTTCTCATATCTTGTATCAGTTAATGTTCATGTTTAACCATTTATTCTTGTATTTTTGTTCAAATTTCATGTTGCATGTCGTATTTTGATATTCAAGTTCTCATGAATGTGGTTAATCTATAATGTTTTGTTTCATAAGATCTTGATATTTGTCTTTTGTTTTTGTGTAAATATTCATATCAATGACTATATGTTGTCATAATGTGTGTCAATTCATTGGACATTTCGAGTTATGTTTCAGTTTTATCATTAAAGTTCCTATGAATGTCGTTTAATTTTGATATTTCAATGTTTCTGATTATATTTTTGATATCAATGTTAATGTTCATATGTTTACATAATTTTGTTCATTCATAGTCATAGTTAACGTTTCTTATGTTTTCATTTAACAGTTCATATCATTATGTTGTCAAATTTTGTTGTATTTGTGTTCATATTTAATGTGTCATGTTATATTTTGATGTGAAAGTTCACATTTGGTTTCATACTCTGTTGTGTTTGTGTTCATATTTAACATATCATATTCTGTTTTCATGGAACAGTTCATATCAATGTGACAATGCTGTCGTTTATTGTTGTTTTAGTGTTCATACTTAACGTTAGGTGTCGTGTTTTGGTGTTCATATTCGTATCAATGTTCATATACATATCTTGTGTCGTTTAATATTCATATTTAGACATTTCTACTTGTATTTGGTGTTCACATCAGTGTGTTCTCATATCTTGTATCAGTTGATATTCATAGCTGACGTTATGCTTCCGTTTTCGGTATTTCATTTCACATTAGTTTTCATATTATCTTCGGTATCAATTTGTTTTCATAGTATCACTTAACGTTTATTTCGTCTTCTACTTGTTATCATTTATAACTTAAATATGTTCATATGTTATGTGTTCATAGTCATGAATGGTCTTATGTTCATATCAATGTCGTTGATGATTTGTGTTAATTCTTAGTCATAGTTTCATTATGTGGTTTCAGTGAAATATGATATCAGTATGAATAGGGTAACAGATATGATAAGGGTAAGGTTATACATAAAGGTAAGGGTTACTGTTATATACATTAGAGTTAGGGTTACTTTTATTTAAGGTTAGGGTTGTATACATAAGGTTAAGGTTATATAGATAAGGTTAAGGATATATACATAAGTATTACTGTTATATACATAAAGTTAGGGTAATATGTATAAGGGTTAGGGTGAGTGTTATTACATAAGGGTTACTGTGATATACATTAGGGCTACGGTTACTGTTATATAAATAAAGGTAAGGGTTTTACATAAGAGTTAGGGTTATACACATTAGGGGAAGGGTTATATACATTAGGGTTAGGGTTATACATAAGGGTTAGGGTTATTACATAAGGGTTAGGGGTTATATATATATTAGGGTTAGAGATACAGCTACATACATAAGGGTTACGGTTATATACATGAGGGTAAGAGTTATACATAAGGGTTAGGGTTAAATGCATAAGGGTTAGTGTTATATACATAAGGGTTATACATTAGGGTTAGTGTTATATACATAAGGGTTAGATAACAGATAGGTTAGGGTTATTCATAAGGGTTATAGTTATATACACAAGGGTAAGGGTTATACATAAGGGTTATGGTTATACACATAAGGGTAAGAATTACTGTTATATACATAGAGTTCTATACCAAAGGGTTGGGATTACCGTTATATACATAAGAATTAGGGTTATTGTTATATACATAAGGGTTACGGTTACTGTTATATGTATTAGAGTTAGGGTTGTATACATAAGGGTTACTGTTATATGCATTAAGGTTAGGGTTATATGCATAAAGGTTATGGTTATAAACAATAAGTTAAGAATTACTGTTATACACACAAGGGTTAAGATTATATGAATAAGGGTTATGGTTATAAACAATAAGTTAAGAATTACTGTTATATACACAAGGGTTAGGGTTATCTACATAAGGGTTAGGGTAGTGTTATATGTATAAGGGTTAGGGTTATATACATAAGGGTTACTGGTTAGGGTTACTTTTGTTAGGGTAAAACTATTGGGGATGATACCATTATTAACGTTAGTGTTTGTTTGAAAGCTTTAGGTAAGGTTATCATTAATTAATAAATAAAATGATTTTCAAGTGTAAGATCAGTATTATTTAGATCTTTTAGGTTAGGATTACATATATATTAATGATTAGTGATAAGTTATGGTTCAGGTTAGGGTTTTTATTACGTTAAGTTGGGGTAAGGTAGTTCAGGTTGAGAAAAATAAATCATAAAGTTGTTGGGATATCTAAATATTAGCCAAAATAGAAATAACATTAAAATAAATAAATAAATAAATATAATAATCATAAAAAATCAATAGAGAGAAAAAAATTAATAAAAAATAATAAATAAAATAAATAATTATAAATATTGGCAATAATAATAATAGTTAATAAATAAAAATAGTAAATAATAAATTAAAAAGGAAATGAAAAATAAAATAAAAGTAACAATAAAAATAATTAATACAATAAAAAAACATTAATTAAAAATATCAATAAAGTAACTAATAGATAATGAAAATAACAATGAAATAATAAATTATAATAAAAAAATAATAAAAATAAAAACAAATATTAAAGTAAAAATGAAATAAAAAGTAAATAAAATAATAATAAAAGTATATAATAAATATTGTTCAAAATAATAATGAAATAATAAAATAATATAAAAGAACAATAAGAATAAAAAGTACAAAAAATGTAATAATAAATTAAAAATGAAATAAAAAAATAATAAGAATAATAAAAGTAGTAATAAACATAATTAATAAAGAAATATTTGAAAAAAAAATTATAAATAAAATAAAAAAATATGATACAAATAGGTTATGATAATAAATAAATATATAATAAAAATAATTATAAAGCTAATTTAAAAACGAATGAAATAAATAAAAAATGATAAATATTAAATAAATAAAAAATAAAATAAATAAAATACATAATTAATAATATTAATAAAATAAATAATTAATGATATAAATAAATTAAATTAAAAAATAGACCAATAATTGAATAGAAAAAAATAAAAGAAATAAAATGATATTATAAATAAATATAATAATAATGAAAAATAATAAAAAATACAAATGTATAATGAAAAAGAATAAACTATAAAATATAAATAAAAATAAAAGTAACTTAGGTTAGAGTTGGACCAAAGGGATATAACACGAGAATATTAAAATAATATTCGAAAATAAATAATGAATGAATATAGAGTTGTCATGGCAACTTAGGTTAGAGGTAAAAGGGAGGTAACTCAAACAAGTTTGAAAATGGAAAGTAACTATGTAGATATAGAAGAGAAATGGTTAGGGTTAGTCATGAATAAAAACATTACTGATCTAACAACAGAAAAGTTAGGGTTACTACCAGGATAAGTGTAAGGTTGGGGTTAGTACAAGGATAAGTGCAAGGTTAGGGTTAGGATAAAGACGAGACCAGTGGACATGGACAGAAGTAGGGCGAGACCAAAGTAGAAGGCGAGACCTAGGAAAGTACCTTGGATAGTTGTAGGGCGAGACCAGTTACTACACTATGGACTAGTGAAGTCGAAGTCAAAGGCAAGGCATTCAGAACGAGGCCAAAGGTCAAAGGTCAATGACACACTATAACAAAAGGGTTCAGTCAATGGATTGTAGAGACAATGGTTAAGGTGTAGTAAAAAAAAATAGATAAGGGTTAGAGTAAAGGCAAGGTCAAAGGAGACCAGTAGGCAAAACAAGTGACAACACTATGGACTGGTGAAGTCAAAGCCAAAGGCGAGGCACTCAAGACGAGGCGAAAGGTCAAAAGTCAACACTATAACAAAAAGGTTCAGTCACTGGATTCTAGAGACAATGGTTAAGGTGTAGTAAAAAATAGATTAGGGTTAGGGTAAAAGCAAGGTCAAAGCTGGGATAAACACGAGACCAGTGGACATGGACAGAAGACGGGCGAGACCAGAGTAGAAGGCGAGACCTATCAAAGTATCCTGGATACAGGTAGGGCGAGACCAGTGACAACACTATGGACTAGTGAAGTCAAAGCCAAAGGCAAGGCACTCAAGACGAGGCCAAAGGTCAAAGGTCAACACTATACAAAAAAGGTTCAGTCACTGGATTCTAGAGACAATGGTTAAGGTGTAGTTAAAATACATTAGGGTTAGGGTAAAAGTAAGGTCAAAGCTGGGATAAAGACGAGACCAGTAGGCGGAACCAGTGACAATACCTAAGACAGGGTGAGGCTGATGACACACTTACATGTAGCACCTCGTCAATAACGATTGAAACGCCCTCTATAGGGGTCAAAGGTCCAATAACGATTGCAGCGCCCTCTATATTGGCACAGAAATTCGCTCCTGAACTAATTTGCATATTTTAAGGAAAATTAGGGGAAAACATTTTTTTACAAAGAATGCACTATGGGGGTCCTCGACAAAAGTGTTCTAGGGTAACCCCCTATACTACTTGAATCATTGGTCTTTTGGACCTTTTGTTGACATCGAATGAGCTCAAGGTTATATTTTGATAATAATTATCTTTTATTTTTACCTTTTAAAGTGGCTTTATCGCGTGCTGTTAAACCTTTACGCGATCTTCGCATTTAAGTTAAGGAAAGCTAGGTTTTCTAAAAACAAAATCTGCTTAGTTCATAGTTGTTAACTTAAGAACTGCTTCTTATTCATTTGAACAGGGCATCTTTTTGTGTAAAACACACAAGGTAATTCGTAAAGAGAAAAACCGAAAACACATTGACCTATTGGAAAAAAAATCAAGAACACGAAGTCAAAGGAAATTAAATGTGTGAGATCAAGTAGTGCTTTATGCCAAGCAATGGCAGTTTCCATTAAAGAATAAAACAGATGCGATGCATTACTGTAATTTAAGAAACATCGGTCATAGGCAAAAGCCCATCAACTACATGCGAATGCTGTCCAGGCAGGATCCAGACAATTTCAAAAGAGGGGATAAAATTTGAAGTGAAATGATATTTTTTGGTACTTCTTAGTAAAACATCAAGATATTCATTAAAAATCAATGATTGTGCAAACAGGAGGGGGGGGGGGGGGGGGGGGTACCAATCTTCGAAACCTTCACTTTGATCCGCCAATGATGTCAATGTCGTGAACAAATTTTGAATTTTTATGTATAATATGATTTCTCCCAAATTGTAACCAAACGTTCTAAAATTGACAATCTTTGTAATAAGGAGGTACATTTTTAAAACAGAAAACAACGATAAAAGCAAACACACAGAATTTACATAGCTTTTCAACTTTGAAGATGCGCACAAAATCACAACAGGACGCGATGGTATATCTTGTTGGATTTTCTTCCGTCAACAATTTCCCACTAAATAACTTCAAGCACAATATCAACAATCTACAATGAAATATTAGCCTTTTAGATGTTTTATAATTTCGGAAATTGAAGTTTTCTGGGGCAATCAATTTAAGTGATGACACATATTTTATGAAGTGAAGCTATTTTCATCTTTAGAACGCTTTGCCGTTTCCAGTTTTTGCTTAGCATAGCAGAGCTGGACTCCGCTTTGACGCAACAAGTACATTTCCGCATTTTCATCTCTAAACTATACGAACACACCCGATACACAAACACACCCTTTAGTTAGTTACACCTTTTCTAAAGGTGAGCAAATAAGAACATTATAAACACGTATCACGTATTTCAGAATGGTATTTATGTCAAACATGCTCCAAACAAATAGAAATATTGTTGAAATATCTTTCAAAACAGACTGCCTTGTAAAGGGTTAATTATAAAATTATGACCAAATCGGTATACGGGAAGAAATTATTTGCAAAACACAACTTTTGATAAAAAATTTAACGTGGAGAAATGATGTATTCTGGAAACAAATACGCCAATAGTAACTTGAAACAATTGTTAAATCAATTATGAGACATAATTAACAAATATGTAAAAGATGAAAAGGTAGGTGCTATTTTAATGCTTAATTTTACCAAGTAAGTAAACGGCCGTACTGGGCTATGTTTGAACTTGTAAGGATGTTTTGATGCCTAATTATGTACACTATTGCATTATTTTTGTTTCTGTTGTATTGAGTTTCAAGAATAACTGGTGAATTCAATAAAATTTTGTTCAAAGCAGTCCCGTGTGTATATTGAAGAGCAGGGTAACGTTAAAAGTCGCCATTTTTACCACATAGGGACCACGATTTAACTCGACGACAGGCATTTTCTGAGAGTTTGGGTGTTGATAAATGATATTAAGCAATAAAATTCCATAGGGGTTTTGGGTAATTTAAACTCGTTAAATAAGCGCTCTACTAAATGTGAATAGTAAGGGTTTTATTTGGTATTAGTAAAGAATGTTTTTTATTATAAATTGTATCAATTATGCAAACACAGTCTTTAAGATATTCTAACTTTCACTTTTGAGCATGATTTGATCATTAGCCTTCAGTGTACTAAGTATCCTGCACACATACCACCTGAATTTTTGAAAGAAAATTGACTGATAAGAACTCTTAGTTATTTTCTGTTTTTTAAAGAGGAAGCGGCGGATTCCTTTTCTAACCAGACCGATACTGCTGACGGGCAGTAACAAAATCGAAGATATAATACATGGAGGTTATCACATGGCAGATTTATTTTGTTACACAAAATACATTTTAAATGCACATGCTCTCTTTTTATATATATTTCAGTTATGCCCCCTTCACATACATGAATTTTTAATTTCTTTTTAAATTTACAAGATTCGTAAAACTAACACGAATGCTTGCGAATAAAATACATTTACGAGTGAACTACGATCTAATTAGTTGCGAGTATGAATGACCACTTAACGATTCACTAAGAATGAACGCGATGCAGTTACGATAAAGATCTACAAACCATAACGAATAAATGCGAGCGACATAGGAATGAATACGAGTTATCAAAGAATTCTAAAAAGCACTATACGAATTTGCGATTTGTTCCTAGCTTTTACGAATAATCAAGGAATTATTTACGATAACGTAACGAGTATTTGAGATTTAGGTACGAGTGTTTTACAAACGGCAATAATTTTTCTTCGAGAGTTACATTCATTATATAAATTTTAGACTATATTACCCTTAAAATGTACATTTAAGGAGATGAGATATGTCCTTCTATGAAAAAAACCTATATATTGAACAAGACATTCTTCGAAATTTTCTCGCGCATGCACAGAGGAAAAACTAGAGGCTCAGAGACTGAGCCTGTATCGCTCACCTGACAAAATGACCAGCTTCTATGCCATGCATGACCAAAAAAGATGTATCTTACCAATGAGGTCTAATGGTAAGCTATATTCTCCATTGGCACAAGTGTTTTTTTTTTTTTTTGATAAGTAATCTTTGCAAAGGACTTTCAATACATCATTCCAATACAGTTAAGTTAAATTTGCTTGAATAGTTTCAGAGAAGATAATGAAAAGTATGGTTTTCACATACCAGGCTACGATGTTCAACTATGTTCTGCACTGGAGACCATATTTTTTGTCACATCCAAATCAAATGAGCAAATTTTGTACCTTCCGTACATCATTCCTGTAAGGTTTGGTTGAATTTGCTGCAGTAGTTTCAAAGGAGAAGATTAAAATTTGAATTTTTCCATAGGGTCCAATGTTAAACCTAAGTTCTGCGCTGGCGGCTATGTGTTTTGTCGGATTGAAATAAAATTTGCAATCTTTCTAAAGGGCCTTTAGTGCATAATTCCTGTAAAGTTTGGATGAATATGATTTAGTCCTTTTAGAGGAGAACATGAAAATGTCATTTTCCCATATGGTCCAATGTTAAACTATGTTCCGTGCTGGCGGCCATGTTATTTATCGTACGGGAAAAAAATGAGCAATCTTTGTTAAGGACCTTAAGTACATCATTCCTGTCAGGTTTGATAGAATTTGCTTCAGATCTTTCAGAGCAGAAGATGAAAATGTAATTTTTCCCATTTGGTCCAATGTAAAACCCAAGTTCCGTGCTGGTGGCCATGTTTTTTATCGGATCAGAAAGAAATGGGCAATCTTTGTAAAGGACCTTTCATACATCATTCTTGTAAAGTTTGGTTGAATTCGTTTCAGCTGTTTCAGAGCAGAAGATGAAAATATGATTTTCCTATAAGGTCCAATGTTAAACTATGTTCCATGCTGGCGGCCATGTTGTTGGTTGGATCGGAACGAAAGGAGCAATTCTTGTTAAGAACCTTTACTTCATCATTCCTATATAGTTTGGCTGAAGTTGCTTCAGTTGTTTCAGAGCAGAATATGAAAATGTGTTTTTCCCATAGGATCTAATGTTAAACCAAAGTTCTGCGCTGGCGGCCATGTTTTTTATCAGATCAGAAAGAAATTTGCAATCTTCGTAAAGGACCTTCCATACATCATTCCTATAAAGTTTGGTTGAATTCGCTGCAGCTGTTTCAGAGCAGAACATGAAAACGTGATTTTCCCATAGAGTCCAATGTTAAACTATGTTCCGTGCTGGCGGCCATGTTGTTTGTCGGATCGAAACGAAATAAGCAATCTTTGTTAAGGACCCTTAGTACATCACTCCTGTAAATTTTTGTTGAATTTGCTTCACTGGTTTAAGAGCAGAATATGAAAATGTGATTTTCCCCATAGGGTTCAATGTTAAACCTATGTTCCGCACTGGCGGTCATGTTTTTTATTGGATCGGACAGAAATGAGCAGTCGTTGTAAAGGACTCTCTTAAAGTTTGGTTGAATTCGCTTCAGCTGTTTCAGAGCAGAAGATGAAAATGTGATTTTCCCATAGGGTCCAATAAACTATGTTCCGTGCTGGCAGCAATGTTGTTTGTCGAATCAGAACGAAATGAGCAATCTTTATTAAGGACCCTTAGTACATCACTCCTGTAAAGTTTGGTTGAATTTGCTTCAGTGGTTTCAGAGCAGAATATGCAAATGTGATTTTTCCCATAGGGTCCAATGTTAAACCTTAGTTCCGCGCTGGCGGCCATGTTTTTTGTTGGATCGGAACAAAATGAGCAATCTTTGTAAAGGACTTTCCATACATCATTCCTGTAAAGTTTGGTTGAATTTGCTTCGGTAGTTTCAGAGGAGAAGATGAAAATGTTAAAAGTTAACGGACGACGGACGGACGGACGGACGACAGACGACGGACGCCAAGTGATGGCAATAGCTCACACTGACCCTTTGGGTCAGGTGAGCTAAAAAAGGGATAATTGACATAATCACAACCTTTTCCTTCTTTGACTCGGATTGGAGTTCCGATCCAATTTTATTATCACATCGTTAAAATTAGCAAAAGATCGCAATTATAATTTGAAAGCACTCTCAAAGCATTCGTATAAATTCGTAAAGTAGCCGCAATATTCTCAATTGATCGCGTGAATGTGTGTTTATCCGTAAATCAATCGTAAAAAGACCGTAAACTACTCGCAATTCGTAAAACATTCAGTGAGGAACCAAATTGTCGACGACTTATTGCGAATGCTTTACGATTTATTGCGATCAATTAATGATGACATAAGAATTGTTAAGATTGGTTCGTGAGCTCTTTACGAATGAAATAATTGATAGAGATTCGTGGACATTCGTGTTAAAATGTTTGACATTTCAAAAAAAATTCATTTCCATACACGAATCGACACGAATATCTGAAAATATCTATGATTTCTTTACGAATGTCGGCGAGTCAAATGCAGATGTATGCAAACGACTACGAATCGATCATTCGTAAGTATTCGGAAGAGTAATTCGTGTATGTGAAGGGGGTATTATGATGTACTTGTTCTTGAGAGAATATCTCATTTCAATACACTATCCTACTTTAATATTTGGCAATTTTTCTCTTTGGTATTTCCAAACGATATTCTGACAACCTGTTTACAGTGCCTACGTCTCACTATCTTATTATGCCAAGTTTTCTTACAATTGACTCGATGAGAACACTGTGATTGGTTATATGTTGTGATTATATTTTTGTCAGATAATGGCTAACAACATTTGTAAGAACACTTTGCCAGTTAATTTTATGATTATTGCAAACCCGCGTCCATGGGTACAAAGGGTGTAGCGTTGTTTGACATTCACCAATTAATTCCACTCAAACCGGTGCTAGGGGCCGTCTTGAACTTACTATGAGGTATGACCAAAGCTCATTGTTGAAGGCCTCATGGTGACTTTAAGATGAAAAACAACAATAAAAGCAGTGTTCAATTGCTATTTACCATGTATTTGTAGAGACTTTGTCTCATGTGCAATTACTCCGTATCCTTTCATTGTTAATTTAAGAATGGAGTTTGTCCCTTCTGCAGTGTAAAAAGTTTCCCATGCGAGACATGTATGCTCTTTTAAATTTAAGTAATGATGCACTTATTCTTGAGAGAATATATCATGTAGATACACTATCATACTTTCTATCGCTGTTAACGTTTGTCTTTTGTCTTATTAGTGTTTTTCCTGTGTAGTTCTCTAGCATATTGTAGCATGTTATTATAATTTTCAGTCATTTTAGATGTTTCTTGTTATCCTTTTTATTTCAGTTGATGATAATTTTAACAAACTGCTTATCATATTCTTACTAAACCAGATCGTCAGCTTATTTGGCAAATTACTAGGTTAAAAAAAAAATCATTGAAAGGTTTAAAATGCTAGCAAGACCACATATACATGTACTTCGAATTTCGATGTGTATAAAGTAAGTGAGAACCGAACCGCAATTACACGATTACGGCACAGAAAAGAAAATGAATACAGAAACACACATGCAAAGATGAACAACACAGACCCAATAAAAACATGGGTGTGATCAGGTGCACCGAAAGAGTAAGAATCTCCTGCCTCTTATTAGACAATCGCAGTGTTGAACATGTCAATGCCGGCAGTAAAGTCAATTCCAGTAGAGGAAAATACAACTTGGGATGTGAGGTAAATATCACTTGTCATCTGGGAAACAGATATCCCATAAGGTTCATAAGGTCGTGATGTCGACCGTAAAAATTCTGTAATGATGTCTTCAAGTTGTGAGTAACATACCCGGGTTTAGGAAGCCGATTTATGAGCAACCGAGCTCTATTCAGGTAGTCACTGTATCGATTATAGGCCCTTGAGTGGCGAATAACTAAACACCGAAGTTACTGTGAATTTATTTTCTGCATATGCGCATATCGACAACTTATGTCTCTTCATTGCAGATAAAATCTAAACGTTTGGAAAGATTTGGAAGTGGTAAACTCAATATGCTGGCGCTTTTGGAATATTGCTCAAAAGAAAAGGGAAGTTGACTATTGGAAAGGTGAAGTCATTAAGTTTTTCTTACATCCTAGTTTGTAGTGTACCTTTATTGTCAATATTAAGGTCAAGGAATGAGGCCGATGTGGAAGTGCCTATAGTATCCTTAAAACCGAGCTCTTTAGGGTAGATAACTAAAACAATAACTAAAGCAGGAGTTATTTAGTGAAAAAATGTCATCTACTTAAAAAAACCTTAGGTGGACAGTGTTTATATGTATGTGTTAATAAATGCCCAGTTATAATGATACCTAACTGAGCAGGCAAGACACCAGGTTCCTGTAAGAATTTTTAATAATTTTAACTTTACCTGTAGTCCAACAATTGCATTGTCTCTACATATTTGGACACATTCACCAAGATGTGCTTTATCTTTTCCTACTTCTTCACTGCTTACTATTTGTGTCTTGTTTATTTTATAACATCCTGCAAAATAAAATTGAAACGCTTGACATACTTGGAGTTCATAAGTTCTCGAAAAAGGCTATCCGCATAACTCATTAAAGCTGTAACTACATGTATTAATAAACAAACAAGTTAAAATTCATGTCAAACTGTGATAAAAGGTAAAAGAATATGTACATATTATATCAAACATAAATATTGAAAAATAAAAGATAGATATGGGATGGGCCTAGATCGTCGACATTGCTATCTTCAAAGGGCCATGGAAAACAAAGAAATTGGCTTAGATGTTAAGTGTTACGTCACAAGTGAAATATAGGTAAAATAAATTTGGCGTTCCCAGTACAGAGCAAAGACAAAAGTGGGTTGAATTAACAAATCTGAAAATGGGTAGGGGCAGGAATTTAAGCATTCTATACGGGACCATAATTTACAATTAAAAGTATAATTGTATATACATGTATATTGTTCATTTATCAAGCTTTAGTCACATACAAACAAATCAATTCATACAAATGTTTCGGTTTATGGATTTCCAAATGTTTTGATTTGACCTGCACTGAAGAGACATAAGTTGTCGAAATGCGCATATGCAAAAACAAAATTCACAGTAGCTTTGGTATTTTGTAATTTATTATCACTGGGCTGATGCTACCGCTGGTTGACAGTTAGTCCCCCAGGGTTTTCACCAACCCAGTAGCCAGTACTTCGGTGCTGGCTCGAAAAACGATTTTATTTAAAAACATGCAGTATTTAAATTTAAGAACATTTTGTTAATACCTAAATAGTATCTCATTCTTACATAGCTCTGTCCTTAGCTGATTTTGGCTTTCCTTTTTAGATCCTATTGGTAATTTGTTCTCTATCAGCTTTTATACAAATGTTTCGGTTTATGGATTTCCAAATGTTTTGATTGTATCTACACTGAAGAGACTGTCTTCTTAAATTGTCTAAGTGCGCATATGCAGAAACAAAATTCACAGTAACTTCTTTTTTGTTATTCAATGAAAAAGAAAGAGGTAATAGGAACTTCAACAGAAAAGTTCGAATTCAATTATCATAACGGTGCAAAAAGATAGGTATCTGCTCCAAGTATGAGGAATTGATCATTTAATATCTAAACGTAATCAGGATCAAGAAAATTATTCATCATTAGATAATAAGTTTTTATTTCATTTCCGGTATTTTTCCCCTCATGATCCAGTCTTGTTGGGAGCTAATACAAAAAGTCTTTAACTAATTCGGATTTGCGACGCTTTTATCAGCATTGAAGAGACATAGGTTATAGAGATAGAGGTTGAAATTTAAAAAAGAGGTGTCCTCATGCACAATATAATCATTATTTAATTTTGAAATAAAAATTGACAAATCATCAAAATTTGGTTACAAAAATCCTCGTTGGAGTACCTAATGCTGTTCTTAGAATTAAATGATAGAAAATTGACAACATATATACACATCAAAAATATTCAATAAAACACCGGTGATTTCAATTCCGATATATTTTGACTCATAAAACGGGAAAACACTAATAATTTGGATCCAAAGAATCAGAACAAATTGACAACTTATTGTTGATCAGTCCTTTCGTCCAAGTGGCCTTCCGTTTTCACATCCATCCGCCTGAGACAAATCGTATTCGGACTTAAAACTTTCTTGTAGTTTGATGTAGGTTTTGATATTTTATATGCCATGGCAGTTTGCTGAGAATCTTTATTTTTGTTGTGACCCCTGGCCTTGTACTTTGAATCTTATGTCATATCATTGCTTTTTCAATTACCACTTTTCGAGACATTCCCAACTTAGTCAGGAACTACAGACAATTTCACAAGGCTATCACTGTCACAAGATCACTAGAAAAGAGGTAAACCATAAAATACAAAGAGTTTCAGAGGCATCTGTCAAGCATCTGACAGCTTGCTGCATTTTCTACCTCTCAAAATTTGACCCACACTAATTCTCATCTCTCTTATCTGACCTGGCCTAGCTAATTTCACCTGACTAGTTACGACACAAAGCCGTTGGACAAAATTTAGGACTGAATGTTTCTGTTTTGCCTTTGATGCCATTTCAATTGATGATTTTATGATAATGAATCCGGTATACGTATCATTGGGTTTGACGTCAATGACAAGAGCGTATGCCGCAAAACTGTTTGACCTGTTTGTCCAGTGGAATTCAATGTAAAATAGTAAAGCCTAACAAAAAAATATCCTGAATTCTAAGTAGAGTCTTAACAAAATCCTACACATCTTCCCTGTCCGATATATGTAGCTTTTAAATAAGCAGTTCTTTATATTGCGAGTATCATCATGTGAAATGTATTCTTTCTGCCATGCTCTCTGCGTTGTCACAACATTTATGCAACAAAACCCCTTAAGATGTCGGCACTGTATCACTTGGTACAGAATATCCCGATTAGAAGCGGCTTATCTCAGCATTTGTCCCTGTTGCCAGAATCGGTTTTCAGAGGATCCATCTACAGAGCTTCTGGGCATGTCTCCATGTGTTTGATAGGGGAATGCTCTGTCTATGCGGAGTAGACAGGTGATGATAAGGAAAGTCTGATCGACAAACATTGTAGACAAAACCCGGAGCCTCTACTCTTAATATAAATAGTACTGTATTAGTGTGTCGCATTAAAGAGTCATGCGTTGGATATCAGGGAATTAGTTTTTGGCATTATTTTCAAAAGAGAGTTATATATTATGCGTTAGGATGATGGGAGTAGAAATTTCAACACTATCTTCTATTATAAAGATTATTTTGCAATATTATATTTAAGAATGGTGCTAAAATTGACACTGTAACGCATCTTTCATTTTGAAGTCAGTCCAGAACAGGTTTTTATAATTTCTTAGTCTTGCACAAGGTGTAACATTTTGAATGGGCCACAGGTACTAAACTTTTGGACAAGTAGCCTCACTCCCCTAGACAAAATATGTGGAGCTATGCTGCGCTCATGCCATATAGCAAACTAAAGACCCTTCTATATATTTTTCGGAGAATTCCACTAGATAGACAAGCCAACATTAGAGGCATATGCCCTTGTCATTGGCTTGAACCTAGTGATATAGAAATGTTTCTTATCCTGATACATCGGCATACAATACCGAAGCAAAAAGAGAGAAGGGAAAATTTTTAAATAAAAAAATCCAAAAAACGCGGCAAATCAGATTCAATCAAAACAAATGGAGACAACGTGAAAGGGCAAAACAATTAAACAAAAAACAGAAACGACACAAAACTAAAGCACTAGCAGGGTGAACCCCACAAAAACTGGAGGTATCATTAGGTGCTCAGGACGGGTACATGTAGGCATGATCTGCTCCACACATAAAAATATTAATCAAAATGACATCAAACTCAGGACAGAGGCATTCAGTGTAAACCTTTGACTAACAGTTTTCTGTTCTAATCATTCAGGTCAAATCAGCTAGATCAGATGAGTTCAAAGGACAACTAACGAGTGCTATCGGAGAGGTAGATAGATCAGTATAGCTCTCAGAGGCTTGACAGAGTACTATGAAGGTTTTTGTCTATGGGTTACCCTTTTCCAGCGGTCTTGTGATGGTGATAGTCTTTTGAAATTGTCCGTAGTTCCTGATAAAGGTTGGGATGTCTCGAGAACTGGTAATTGAAAGAAGCAATACAATGTATGTGACCAAAAGTTCAAGGGCACTTATAACCAAAATAAAGCTTTGTTGCAAATTGTCATGACATGTGAAATGTCAAAAAGACAAAAAAAAAGGTTTTAGTCCGGATTAGATTTGTCACAGACAGACGGACGTGCATACGTACGGTCACATGGACGGACGGGCTGATCAACTATAAGTTGTCAATTTGACGTGAGTTTTGGTGTCCTAATTATTAGTGTTTTCACATGTGAAAAGACAACTTATATATAAAGAAGTCCTTGGGATCATTGTGAAAGTTCTACTGTAGCAACGTGTGTCTCCTACGATCCGATTTTCGACGTGTTTACCTAAACAACCCCGTCTTGGACATTGCCGTTACTCTATTCAAGATTATTCCGTCACTATGCAGAACGATGTTTGAGATTTTAGTAACTAAAACTCTCTTTATAGTAATAGGTAAGTAAGTAGCAATGTTTCTTGATTTCTATAAAATTTTACATGCAAGTGTATCAAATGGAGCTGAATATCAAAATGAAATAAAATCGAATTTAGCTATTTTAATGTTTGAAATACATGTAGGACTGATTAAAAAATCGACCAGATATGTTGTATATACATAAGCTAACATACCGAAAAATAGTATAATAATATGCCGAAATACCGAAAATGCTCTTTAAATTGCGCTATTATCCTACAAATCGGCCGGTAAAAATGTTTGACGACCCATTTATCAAAAGTACTGATCAGCTCTTTCCATCGATTTATAATATAGTGGACATTAAAGTCAATTTGGTACAGGGAGATAACCGACCGATCTTTTTCATTTAAATCACCTCTAGCAGGTAGTCAATATTTTAGCCAATATTTACAGGTTTTCCCGAAATCCTTTATTGTTTATCTAATCAGATATTTTTTTTTTATTTCATGCGGTTTCCAAATGGAAAGCGACACAGCGATGAAATTTGACGGAGTTGTAGAGCATTGGTGATAGATCACGTGTTTGAGAAATTTCCTCTTTTCCCGAGTGAAAAGAGGGTAAAAGACTATATATTTCTCACACAAGTGGATGGTATCCCGATCTTTATTTTTGGTCGAAAACAAGAAGTAAAATACCAGATCAAAACAAAGAAAAGCAAAAGTTGCCATTCCTTGTCGAGATTTCGTCTATGACGTCAAGTCATTTAGGGAGTAAATTATGGTACAGTAACAACTGTGACGTCGAACAAATCGTGACGTTGGATTGGAGGTTTACCCATGTAAGACAGTTTCACGAGACCTTGTCTTCTATTTGCTGTCTTACACGGAAAACAACAATTTACGGAAGAATTATATACATGTATTCAGATTTGAATCACCCCGTCACTTTGTTAAGGATTTATTTGTAGAAACACCCTTAACATGAATGGTAAAATAAATCATAAAGCGCAAGAGATAGGTAATGAGTGTAACTGGAATAAAATTTGTTGTGTGTTGACGGATATTGAGGACATAGTGTGTGAAACCTAAATATAACCATTTGAGAGTCCCCCTGAATATATGTATGGTTCGAGTGGTACAAATGTAAGAATTTTGAAAGAAAAACGAGACCCAAATCACATATTTCTGGAAATATGTCAATGGTTATAATGAGGACATAATGTGTGAACCCTAAAGTGAACCATTTGAGAATGTCTCCCTTGAATATAATATGTATGGTTCGAGTGGTCCCTAAAACACATATTCTTTTCTAAAATCTGATGTCAGCTTTTGGTCAGTGAATAAAATATTTAATGAGATTTCATTTTTATCAATTGTGTCATTTAAACAGTAGCAATAACATATTTGTCACTATCCAAGGTCATTCTACAGCATAGCTGGTGCATAAACAAATCTATGCATTTAATTTTTCATATAAAGGGTGCATAAACAAATCTATGCATTTAATTTTTCATATAAAGTAATGACACGTAATTTGTAGGGGATAATAGAGTCGTTTGTTACTATTTGTGTATGTATTTTCAATTTAAATTAATTAACAACAGTATATCTATATAATATGTGAAAACAGTAAATATAATTTATATAAGGTAATTATATGACATGTTTGAGCAATCTTATCTTTATGTAACTTTAGTATTTTTTTTAAAGTACCCTTTGAAATAATTTAAAAACATATAGGCTGCTTCAGGAATGTCCAGTACGAAAAAAATCCAAAGTTTGAAAAAATGGAATTTAAATATTTTTTCTAATTGACACTTGGTACCATTCATCAGCCAGGCAATGGCTCGATCAGATTGACCTTTTGAATCAGATCTATTATTAGTAACAGAGTTGTCTCCCTGATTATTGTAAGCGACTCTAAAACCGTAACAGATAGCTGATTTCGTGTGATAGAGAAAATGTGTCTTTTTAAAGCCTTCATTTTTTACTTTGGGTCCAACATTATTAGTCCAACTGTTTTGGGTCGATGAACCAAAACTAATTTTTAATGTCTGATGTAGGTTTTTATGCTGATAGCTTTCATTTGAAGATAAACTGTAGGCTCTCACGAGCATGTAGCTCACCTGGTACAAGGCTGGCAAAAACAGTACGAATAACCTCAATGATAAAGGGTATCATTTTCTAGTATGATAATAGACCTTAATGTAATATGGACCAATGTGTCAGAGGAGATGATCTCTGTATGCATTTCCCATAGGATAGGTTTATATGTATATCCCGTTGCCGGTCATCTTGGATCTAATGTGGACTTTTGTCTAATGTGGACAGTTCATTTGTTGTAACAAAGAGCAAAAATTCTTTTCTAATATTACTTAAAACTATTGCTCCTGGACATGTGATGATACGATTAAAACACTTAATCTTTTGCTGGACAGCATATTTTTGTTCGTTTTCGTAACATTGTTTATCAACAGGTCATTGGAATTCCATTGGGTACAAATTGTGCACCTCTCATTGCAGATCTTTTTCTGTTCTGTTACAAACGTGACTTCATGAAAAAACTACAAAATGGAACCATACAAAATAGTGATCAACTAATTTCTGTTTTCAATGATAACTGCAGGTATATTGACGATATTTTAGATTATGTCGACATAATTTATCCACAACAACTGAAACTTAATAAACCTAACAATGATTCCAAATATTGCCCATTTCTAGATCCAACTATCTTCGTTGACTCTGGTAAAATAAAAACTAAAATTTACGATAAAAGGGATTATTTTGATTTCATTAATACTAATTTCCCTTTTCTTGATGGCGACATTCCTCTAGCCCTATCCTACTGAGTTTATATTTCTCAACTGGTACGACTCGTGTGCGTTTGTTTTACTCTCGGTGACTTTAATGAACATAACCTAACTATAATTTCCAAACTTTTACAACAAGGTTGCAGATTTCATTAATTGTAAAATACATTTGAAAAGTTTCATAGAAGATACACCGTATTAACATTTGATACCAAAATATAATGTCACTCGCAAACAGCTTATTACTAAGGGCATTTCTCATCCTTGATTTTACGGAAATTTTGTTAAAAATGCCAGAAAATAATTAAAAATCCAGAAAAACCTTGACGTAACTTACATTCTTTACGCAATAGGGGATATCAACAGGATATTCTGAATGTGTCCGTTAAATTGGCTTTGGGATCGAATGACCTGAGGGTTTTACTTGCATGCTGGCCTCTCACTGATACTGCCGTATCTACTTAAATACATAACGATTCTTTACCAAACCCATCTGGGAGTTTTTAGTTTGAATTTTCTTCCGTAGTGCGACAGTGTTTTACCAGCAGACTAGGCTCCTTGAGCTAACCGGCGATCCGACGAGCACTCATTGACCCATCTTTCAAATTACGTTTTGTCTCTTTTCCTTTTCAATATTGTGGTCATGGCGAAATAAAAAAAATATCAAATCTAGCATAGAATAGGTATGAAAAGTAAGATTTTTAATCAGTGGTTTAAACTCAGCCTTTAAAAATGACATACCAATGAAACCCAAAACAGATAGAGTATTGGGTTTCATTGGTATGTTTATTATACTATAGGGAAACGGGAAAGAGAGAGGTGAGGTTTGGGTACCCATAAACCGGTGTCGTATGAGATTTTAAAGTAAAAGAAAACTGCAAGTTCCAGTCCCGTTTTTTTTTGTCATGTTACCTTCCGGCGTGAAAATTGCAACTTCTAGAATTGCGAAATGTGCGGGAAAACTCTGTTGAATAAAACTGCGATGTGACATCTCAAAGTTTTGGCGAAACATTGCATTTTCTTAACCAAAAGAAGCACTGTTGGTCTTAATTTTCATTCAGTTTCAATAATGTATATAAATTACTGTACTCTTAGGAAAGTGAGAGCATAGACGCTTATTAATCGTGAACTGATCATGAAATAAAAAAAATAACTTATGGATTTCTTTAAGTACTTTGCTAGGGGGATGAACTTGAAGCAAATTTTTTTGAGTCATCTTATTAATTATTATTATTATTATTATTATTATTATTTTAAGCGTGAAGCTTTTAAAGGAACAAAAAAATTTTAATGAATTGCAGTTATAAATAAATTAATTTTAAAGCAAAAAATTAAATGTAGGAAAAGGAAATGAAAAAAAAATGAAAAATATGCATTGAATGACATTCAAAAGTCCCCTCCAATCAAATGGCTAAAGCATTATGACAGTTTGGTCACCTAAAAAGCAGGAAAATAATGACACAAATAATTTGATAATTATGACTTACAATGGAAATAGTGGCAATACAGGCCAAATTTGTTGGATGTGATAATAGTTCTGATGAATAATACTGGTACATGTAACCTATGCCATTGTGAAGTAAAAAAATGTCATACTTGCAAAATTCGTAGTTGTGGAATTAGTTGCAACAAATAATTTTGTCCCGCCATGTTAATCTGTGCATTGATCTTCTAAAAAAATCTCATTTTGAACCCATGCTTGCAATTTACATAGCTGTGGCAACAATTGTAATTCTGACCATACATTTTGTATATGGTTATTTGTGGGTTAACAAATTTCATGGCTATGAAAATAGTTTCTTCAAATAATTATGACTTTGATGGTTATTTGTGGTAAGGCGGATCATAAAATCTCATTCTGACCTTAGGCTTGGATGTGATATTAGTTGGAATGAATCATTATGGCACGCGATAGTAACAAAAATGCGGTATACCTAGTATTTCGAACAAAAACTAGGGGTTTTCGTGCGAAATACCAGGTATACCGCACGTTAACTAGGGGTTTCCGATCGGTATACATAGTATTTCGCCGAAAACCCTAGTTTCCGATTGAAATTGAACGGAAACTAGGGGATTCCGACGAAAACCCATAGTTTTCGATCGGTATCGGAAATTCGAGTTTAAACCGAAAACGCTATTCATAGTTTTATCCAATTAGAAACGAGAAACGGAAATCGCTATTTGATATTTAACGTTTGTCCAGTCAGAAACGGAAACCGGTATTCAGAGTTTAATTAAACCAACCAAAATCGTTTCTTACAATTCTCTCTTTTTTATTCATTTTTCGTAATTATTTTTCATTATGTGTATTTTGATATTATATGTTCATAATCAAATAGAGTTGTGTCTATGACACTTTTAGGTTGCGAATGGATAACAGATTTGCGGGTCATGGGAGGATTCGATCTCGAATGTCTAACCAGTTAAAAGTTGTGAATATCGCCGTTTTAGAGTTAGTTTAAAAACAAGAGGCTCTCAAGAGCCTGTATCGCTCACCTGGACAATGGCTGACATAGATAAAAGGCATTTCCAATAGGAAAAACGAAACATAAAATTTAGCAGAATACTTTTTTTCTTCTAAAATTTCAGTATTCTTTGGTTTCCATGGCAACCGAAAGATCCATCATCCATTACAACCCATAACAGAACACCATTCAAAAAAAAATTTGGGCAGGGGTTCCCCTTATAATTAAAGTAATACATAGTGCTGAAATAAAAACATACAGACCACTTAATGGCCAATGTAAAAACTATGTTCCAGATGTACGGACCTACCAGATACATTTTTTGGATGGGACCACCTAAGGACCATTGTGGCTAAGTTTGGTTCTAATTGGACTTAGTAGTTTCTGAGAAGAAGATCTTTGAATGTTTATTCCATAGGGTCTAATGTTAAAACTATGTTCCCGCTGGCGGCCATCTTGGATGAGGTACAGACCTGCCAGATACATTTTTTAGAAGGGACCATCTAAGGGCCATTGTTACTAAGTTTGGTTATAATTGGACTTGTAGTTTCTGAGAAGAAGATCTTTGAATGTTTTTTCAAAAGGGTCCATTGTTAAAACTATGTTCCCGCTGGCGGCCATCTTCGATTAGGTACATACCTGTCGGATATCTTTTTTTGAAAGGACCATCTAAGGACCACTGTACCATTGTGACTAAGTTTGGTTATAATTGGACAGGTAGTTTCTGAGAAGATCTTTGAAAGTCTTTCCCATAGGGTCCGATGTTAAAACTATGTTCCCCGCTGGCGGCCATCTTGGATTAGGTACAGACCTGCCGGATACCTTTTTTGGAAGGGACCATCTAAGGACCATTTTGACTAAGTTTGGTTATAATTGGACAGGTAGTTTCTGAGAAGAAGATCTTTGAATGTTTTCACCCATAGGGTTTAATGTTAAAACTATGTTCCCCGCTGGCGGCCATCTTGGATAAGGTACGGACCTGCCGGATACCTTTTTTAAAGGGGACCATTCAAGGACTATTGTGACCAAATTTGGTTCCAATTGGCCCAGTGGTTTCAGAGAAGAAGATCTTTAATGAAAAGTTTACGCCGGACGGATTGACGACGGACGACAGACGCCGGACGCCAAGTGATGGCAAAAGCTCACCCTGGCATAGCCAGGTGAGCTAAATATTCAATTAAGCAAATCTCTAGAGCAAAGATTTTTTTTCATATAATTTGATGTGTACTCTGTTTCGAAATTAAAAGTTCATGAAATTTGGAATGAAATAGGTATGAAAAATAAATAAATTAATTAGCATTTTAAATAACAAAAACCAGTCGTAAAAATAATCAAAACAATTCAGTGTTTTAAAATGTTTACTTCATCATATCTTTTCCGGAAGTTTTCTAATTTGCAAACTTAAAAAAATTCATGAATTTTAGCATTTAAGAGAAATGAAAAGTAAAATTTATAGTTTAAAGTTTAAACTTACTCTTTAAAAATGACAAAAACAATAAAGTGTTTTGAAAATTTTGCCTCATGATATCCTCTCGAAAGAGTTTGATAAGTTGCGAAATGAAAAAATCATCAAATTTAGCATAAAATAGTTATGAAAAGTAAGATTTTTAATCAGTGGTTTAAACATAGTTGCCAACCTCTGAGAATAGAAAATCATGTAATTACACGATTTTTAGTTTGAATAAGCGTGTAATAACGCGCGACTAGATTATTTTCATATCCAAAAATTATTATTAAGGAAAAGTCAAAACAGCTAGTACTGGCAATTTTAATTATAATCCAATGTTGCTTGTTTGGCAGATTTCAAGACATCTTTGTGTGGTTCATAGTCATAACATTCATTATATTGATTAAATTTGCAACATAGTAGTGAACACAAAGTATCATTTGCAAGTTCTGATCTAAATTCTTTGTGGATTTTTTTATAATTGAAAATGCCCTCTTACTATATGCATTACTAATAACTGAATCGCTGTTATGGCAAGTAACATACATGAATGCGTGTGTTAGCGTGTGAAAATTGAACTTTGCGTGTACACGCCTTGTAAATAAACCCCGGGGGAGGGGGGGGGCACCTGGTCTGAAAATTGACGGGGATGTTCTTCCTTATGTTCAAAACCCTGACCCCTTTATAGACAAATTTAGATAGATTTCCATACCCCATTCTAGACAAATGTGTAAAAATGTAGACCCCTTTTGACAACATTGTACAAAAACGACTACAAACATTCAATGGTTGATAAACATGTTTTCGATCAAATTTATTGAATTTTGCAAAAAAATGTACTGAAAAAATACATGAACGATTTGCATTATTTCCAAAATATTTTATGTAATTCCTGGTAATGCTATCAACATATACTCAATAGTATTATATTGTCAGACTTTGATTCAGTTATAAACACTACGTCATGAAATGTATATTAAAACAACCACATATGTCCCTGTGAACATTTATTTGTGAATGAAATAACAGTCCGCTGTCGTTTTGACCTGTGTTGTTCCCCAGTACACTCAGTGGGATGAACAAATGTCCTTGTCATTCCAGTTTCTTCTCCATATTGCGCACTTCTCCTCTTTTGTCTTTCTCTGTCAGTTTGTGTAGATATTGGCTTAAGAATATCATCAACTGCTGTTTTAATATTATTATGTTCATTTTCAGAAATTTGTAACATTCCATTGTCATTTATACTCAAATTTACACTGCATAAAAAGTCTTTGAGATAGAATTGCTTCACAGTCAACTGTTCGGGATTGAAATGCCTCTTTTCATTGTCTGTGTGTCCATATACATTAACTGTTACAAGAATTTCGTTGGCTTTGTCGTCTCTAAATTTGACGGGCCGTTTGTATTCAGTTGACTTAAATTGAATTCTTGCAACGTTTCCAACACAGTAAGTCTTGCATTTTCTGTCACACACCACATAATCCTCAAAAAGGGATACCTCATCCTGCCCACCTCTTGTTTGTGTCTTCCCATGATAACTTTGATGTTGCCTAACTCTCTTCAATCTGAAATAAAGAAATGTATGCCTTTTCAATCCACATGGGAACTAAAATACTGACTTGACTTTTATAATTAGGAGTTATCCATTAAAGGCCTTATTTGACAGCGTCAATTACGGCATGATTCATGATTTCACAATGATATATGCGTGAAACCAAACGTTTCGTAAACGTGATAGTTGATTTTATCAAATTAAGTGTGTGATATTTTTTATAGAGGTCTGTAAAGGACCTTAATTTTTACGGATTCATTCTGAACTGTCTTTCAAAGGTTTGTTTTAGTTGAAACTTCAACTTTTTAATCTCGACTACACTGTAATGGTTCTACTATTACTAGTAATAAGTATCACAGTTACTAATCATGCTAATTGGTGATACACAGTTTAGTTGATTTTCATTTTGCTAATAAGACATCTATGACATGTTTATGTAATCACCACTAAGTAATTTTAAGGTATTTTTTTCAATGACGACTCAAGTTAATTAAGAACATATTTGGTCATTGTTGTTATTTTAATGCATTTTTCGATGTGCATGCATTTATATTCCTTAAATTTGCATAAAACTCAAAGGTTCACTTACCTATCCGTTGATAGCTGTGGGTCTTCATTCAGCATTTCTGTCAAAGTTGATTTATGAACTAAAACGTCACTGCCGGGAACTGGTAATTGCAAGCTATGCTTCGTCTGGTTATATGCCATTCCATCATGATTTTCTTCCAATCTGCAATAAATATTTAACACTTTTGTATTTTTCCTTCTTTACAAAAATATATGTAGAGTGTTTTTGAAGTTCCCATGCATTCTAAGTTTTCATGCACATTATGCAGACTATCTAAAGATGAAAGAAGTCTTACATTTGTTACTACTGTATCAACTTTGAAAATTTTAATAAAATTGATAGTTTTGTTGTGTCTATTTTTGTTTTATAGAAAATCAGACTCACCTTTCATCATCAATCGTTGCAATATTTCTGAATGTGTCTGACATATCAAGCCCATCCATCACTAGTTCCCTTGCAGAAACTGAGTCACAATCATCACCCATGTTTCCATCTGTGTTATCTTCTTCATTATCTAGTCCCATAACTGAAACATTGAATCATAAGATTGTTAATTTTAAATTTTATATAATACAAATCAAGATAGAAGGAGACGATAGCATGCCATTCGTTATTGTAATTATTAAAAAAAAAAGATTGCATTACCTTTTGATGGTAGAGTTTGAAAGTCAATAATTTTCTGTGAACTCTCTTTTCAATTTGACGATTGTCTAATCAACAATAT
>MJUU01004818.1:112539-131350 GCA_002080025.1 Modiolus philippinarum | reverse complement strand
CATCCAGTAAGTAAGTAAGGGGTATTTTTAAAGTCATAGCTTGTACAAATTAACAAGCAAACATGAGCGCACTAGAGCTCTTAAACTTCTGATATTATAAAAAAATAAATAACAATGTAATCTTGATAAATAAACACAACACTGCCTTGTGCAAATACACATTCCATAGACATGTGTATTTGCTTTTGTTAACATATGTGTTATGGTCTCATGTTCATTTACTCCATATCCTTTCGTGAAATATTTAATACAGGAGTTTGTCTTTTATTGCAGTGTGGAGTTGGTAAAACAATTCCCCGTGGTAGAGATGTATGCTCTTTATTTTTCTTAGATATGGTGTACTTGTACATGAGATGATATCTCATGTGTACACTTTGTTCAATTAATATTTTCTAAATTTATGTAAATTCTAAAACCGAAGGATTAACTCCCACCATTGTAGTTTTGTCCTTAGCTATAATTGATATTACTGATTATTCGGATTTCGTTTGGTTTTATGCATTTTAGCATTTTTGAAATTATGGATTTCCTTTGTTTGGGTTCTAGTGCTGCTGATGAGGAATAAATTTCCGAAATGCCCATACAGCTCATTAAAATTATTGCAGTTGGAGTTAACATATGTGTTATGGTCTCATGTTCATTTACTCCATATCCTTTCGTGAAATATGATAAAGATAGAAATAATAAGAATATATATTATATATCTCAAATCAATCTGACAATTACTTATTTTTTTCATGATCCATTTAAGTAATGTTTTTTATGCAATCATTAATTTAAAAACAATTACATGTATTCAATTCTGCGTGGAGGTCATACTTGTATGTATATTTCATAGAATATATATTCATGCAACGATCACAGGTAAGGAAATGTCAAAACAGGTAATTTTAACGATGATGTATTGTGATAGTGTAATTTTTAATATATATTGACGAGACTTTATTCACATAAACTAATTTTACAACGACAAAGAGAAAATACAGAATAATATACACACACAATATTACAAAATTCATTACAAATGGTAAATGGATAAGAAAAAGAAATTAAAAGAAATTATGTTACAATTCTAAAATTAATACATAGTTTTTCAGAAAAGATAATTTGATCTAAAAAGATTGAATTTAATAAGTTATTGAAATTTATATATCTACATCTGATTGCTTTCAACATAAATCAGATAGTACAGTTACATAAATCAGATAATACAGTTTCCCCCAGATATTACGTCTGATTGGTTGATATTAGAAAACAGATAATACATTTACTAGCACGCCAAAACCACAAAAATGCAAAAAAAACTGTATTAACAGATAATGCTATGTTGTCTTGAGATAAAACATCATTATCACATAGATTGCATAGAGACCTATGTATAAAATATTTAAAAGTACTTATCAGGAGGTAATGAGGAAACCTGATAATACATGTCTGATAATGTGCGCCAAAACCACAAAAATTCAGATAAGATAGCATTACCTTAGATAATGCTATTTTATCTCATTATTGTGGCTTTGGCGTGCCATACATATGTCACAGGTAAACAAATGCTATTTTCATCTTTGACAAATTGATGCGCGTTAATCCGAGACACAATATAAAAAACGAGTAATTTGATAAACATGCATATTGTTTTCAATTCAATATAACAACACCGTATTCAACTCAAGAAAATGAAGAAATATATAACTTAAATACACGATGTATACGATTTTCAAAGAAACTTGCGCACTTTATTTTATCGGAAGCACGAAGATCATATTTTAGAGCTGTTAATAGGCTTGAAGCCTCACTGTTTTTTTCTTGTCATTTTAACAACTCTCCAGCCATTTCATGGCTTTCGAGTTAAAAATGCATTTCAAATATTTAAAACCAATACACCCTGCTTGTTTACAATAGAGAAGATCTTGATTCTAATTATTGTAATGACAATCAATTTACTATTGGTGACCAATTATTTATGGAGACTTTGTTAATAGAAATAAGGGGGAAAACCATTTCCTATGCTTCACACAAAAAGGAGAGAATGATAGCTGAAAAATTATTATTAGAAGATATAAAAATAATAGAAAATAATATGAATAATTATGAGGAACTAGCAGAACTAGAGAAAAAAAAACAGAATTAAAAATTCTTAGGCAAGAAAAAATTTATGGTCAATATATCATGTCAAAATGAAAGTGGATATAGGAGGGGAAAAACCTAGCTTTTTTATTTTAAATTTATAAACCAAAAAATATGTTAATAAAAATATTCCAAAATTAATTAATTCAAAAGGAATATTAATTAAAAAAAATGACCAAAAAAGAAATTTTAAAAGAGGCAAATCTGTTTTACCAAAACTTATACGCAGAATAGAGAAAACAAAAAAAAGTAAGTTTTGAAGAATGAGTTAGCCTTTGATTATATTTCTAAGCAAATGAAGTAAGGAACAGTTTAGAGGGGGACATTAGTTACACAGAATTAGCATTGGTTGTTAAAAAGTCAAAGAATGGAAAAGTCATGGTTCAGATGAACTTACTAATGCGTTCATAAATTTTTTCTAGATGGATATTGGCAAGCAATATCTGTCACACAAAAAGGTATTATTAACCGTATCCAAAAGGATGATATACCGAGACAGTACATGAAAAATTGGAGACAGATAACGCTTTTGAGATCTTTATATAAATTGGCCTCTAGCTGTATTTCTGAGCGACTAAAATCTGCGCTATCCACCTTAATAGATAAGGACCAAACTGGTTTCATACCAGGTAGATATACTGAGGAAAAACTTGATTAATATATGATTTAATGTACTACACAGAGTCAACCGATACTCCAGGTATTCTCCTCCTCATAGATTTTGAAAAAGCTTTTGATTCTATTTCATGGACCTCTATTGAGCAAGTCTTACATTTCTTCAATTTTGGAAATTCTATAAAACATTGGATACCAACTTTTTACAGAAATATACAATCTTCAGTAACTCAAAATAATCATCTCTCAGATTTTTTTGATGTTCAAAGCGTTTTAGACAAGGTGATCTTTTTTCTCCATATATATTTATACTTTGTGCTGAAATATAAGTATTTTTATGAAAAAAATGAAAATGTTAAAGGTATAGTAATTGACGATTCTGGGCTTTTACTTTCACATTACGCTGAAGATATTTTAGACGGTTCTCCAGACTAATTGGACGCATCTCTTCGCTCACTTAAAAAATCTGCAGAAATGTCAGGCCTTAATATGAATGTAGATAAGACAAAGGCTGTGTGGATCGGGAAGAAAAAACATAGTCAGGATTCCATTTGTGGGAAGTGGAGCTTTGAATTTGGTTCCAGCAGGTTTACCCTTTTGGGAATTAAATTCTCCGTGAACTTTGAAGATGTGGAAAAATTAAATTATAAATCCAAATTTAAAGAAATTGAAAACATAATTCAATCATGGTCAAACCAAATCTTGTCTCCTATTACCAGTTCATTTAAATTAAGTTCTTATGAATGCATAAGCAATTCGGAATATTTAAAATTTGCTTTACAATTTTTCTTATCCAAGCGAGTTTGAGGCCTTGTATATATTTATATGTATCCAGCATCTTTAGATCATCTTTTTCATTTATTTGACATAAAACTTCTCTTTTAACTTTATCCGGTTTATTTTTCCAAATAAATTGAAATAGAAGACTTTCAAACTGATGTAAAATATGTATGTTTGGATTAGGTAAAGACAATAACCAATGATTCAGTTTGGATATAATTAATGTTTAAATTATTGTAATTTTTCCAATAGGAGACAAGATTTGGTTTGACCATGATTGAATTATGTTTTCAATTTCTTTAAATTTGGATTTATAATTTAATTTTTCCACATCTTCAAAGTTCACGGAGAATTTAATTCCCAAAAGGGTAAACCTGCTGGTACCAAATTCAAAGCTCCACTTCCCACAAATGGAATCCTGACTATGTTTTTTCTTCCCGATCCACACAGCCTTTGTCTTATCCACATTCATATTAAGGCCTGACATTTCTGCAGATTTTTTAAGTGAGCGAAGAGATGCGTCCAATTAGTCTGGAGAACCGTCTAAAATATCTTCAGCGTAATGTGAAATTAAAAGCCCAGAATCGTCAATTACTATACAATACTATACTATTTATAAAAATACTTTTATATTTTGCAAAAAATATTTATTCGGGTTTAATCGTCAAAATGAAAAATGAAATCTGCATAAAGAATAAAATAATATTGGCTTGTCCTTGTCTTCTTATAAATTTTAGTTTTTTGATATTCGGGTTATCGGATGTGGTTTGTTTCCATTTGTTTATTCATTCGGTTACCTTTTTGGGGCCATTTAGGGCTTGCTATATAGTGTGAGGTTCCTCGCTGTGTTGAAGACCGTACGGTGACCTCTAGATGCTTTGTTTTGGGTCGTTTTAACCTGGATATGGGATCTTGTCTCCTTGACATTTATCCCATTTCCTTTCTTTTTCATATAGAGTAAATGCACATGGCACAAAGCCTCTACAAATACACGCTAACCCTAACCCTAACCCATGGTAAAACCAAGCTTTTTTGTTGAAGTCATCACAAAGCCTTGCTAAACTTCATAGTAAGTTCAAGACGATTCAAGACGATCCCTAGCTCCAGTTAAACGGGAATATATGTTCTTTATTAGTTCCCTACCGCCCGCCTGTCTGTCCGCCTGTCTGTCAGTTCCGCATCGGGAAAGACTTTACTTATCAATGAAATGCCTTGTACGTTGACATATTTTAATGGTTATGCGACGTATACACGATTTGTTTCTAGTTTGAAAGTTTATGGGTTCTGCGTTTTTAAGTATAATTACGTCATGCTTCGATAGTTCCAGCTTTTTTTTTAATTTGTTGTACTTTTCTCTCAGACACTTTCTTTTGTTTTAGAGTTCATCGAAAATTATGCATTATATGTGTGCCCTGCTAAGATCATGCATCTCTTGGAAAGTCGCAAATATCCTTAGCCCGAAAAGTTCAGTGGTTTTTCCTTTGGTTGTTTATTTTATTTGTCGATGATACAACCCATGATTGATATGACCTTGTATTATCACTATGGATCGGTTTTTAATTTTAGGGATAAAGTGTTGAATTCCGTTTAAACCTAAATTGAATCCCTCAATATATAAATTAGGATTTTTGCACTACAAACTTCCAGTCTACAATTTCATGTGTAAGGGAACTGAAACTTGCAAAATTGTGAACTTGTGAATGACGAAGTTACTGTAAATTTAAGTTAGCATTTTAAATACTAATGAATTATAAACTCAATAAAGATAGAATATCAAATTCGAAAAATGAATAAAAGTTGATGAAAAACTAATAAACAGTTGAATTTATAAAAAGCGCTTAAACCAGCCACAAAAAAAAACAAAAACAAAAAACAAAAACAAAAAAAAAGAAAAGAAAAACAAGCCAGAGCTATACATAGGGGAGGTGTTCTTTTCTTTCTTAAAAAATGTTATTGTAAGTTCCAAATTACAATTGTTTTTTCCGAGTCAGCACCAAACAAATGACTACTGTGAGTGGGCTTGTGAATACCCTCGGGTACTAACAGTTTACCAGGCATCCAGTGGTAATAAAATAGCAGTTTTTATGTAAAGGGCGCAACTAACATTGCGCTATGTTCAACTGAGATATATCTACATACCATAATATTACAATAACTTAAGAACGAGTCAAGAAATATCAACGTCGGGTCATATTTTGTGACGTCTAGAACTGTTATACTATGATACTACCTGAAAACTTGATATCGGTTCTTTGTTAGCTTTATTAGCCCAATAATATAATTATGTGGCTTTTAAAACCTTTTTTTTCAATTATCCGCTTACCTAACAAATGAAAATAAAAACTGATAAAATTAAAAATAAAGCCATATTTCAATACTGGTGCATGTTACGGGTACATATTTTCTATCAAAATTCAAAAATCGCTACATTTGTCATACGGAGCTCTGACAAGGACCAGATCTTGCCAAACTAAGGCTAAATTTTACAAAACATTACTATGAAGCAGACTATAAAATTACCCATAAAACATGTCATTGATCTGTATTTCAGAAAGGATCGTGTTTTTTTCTTCAAAAATGTTTTAATTGACATAAATGATTGTTTACGTTACTTTTTTTATCCCAGACAATAAACTAACAGACTGTCTTTGTACTGAAGGTCAACCTAACGTTAACATCTGGAATTTCGGAAAGTCCCGCAATGGAACTCTGCCAATATGGAAAAAAAAAAAAACATTATTGGCTTAAAAATATACGTATTGGCCGAGTTTATAAATTCATTTCGCAAAGACAGTTTAAGCCGTTTTTATGACACTAATATAAAATTACTAAATGATATAAGTCAGGCAGCTTTTAACAGCATGCAAATGGAAAACCCGGCAATACCTTAAATCTGTTAACAAAATATTTTGAAATGTTCGGAGGTATCTGGAATGAAATTAATTTCTCGCGCACCCTACTGATGGCTTTTGCTAGTGCTAAGTACAAAGTCCGATTCCCCCGAGATCCTTTCTCTGTTTACCGTTTGTGTTTTGTCTTTCATTTGTTTTTCGTGTGCAGTTCTCTTGTGGATTGTGGCCTGTGGTTGTTATTTCATTTCTTTTGAAATGCCTGTACCAAGTCAGGACCATTGCGGTCGAAAAATTTTCCTGTGGTTTTCCACCTGCTTTGTCTTATTCCCCTTTTGACTTTGGCTCTTCACAATTCTGTTCGGTAATTTTGTTATTACCCCCATTTCTTATTTACATAATTCACATACACATTAATTTGTTCTTGTTTTTCATGCTGTTATTCATACAAGGATGCAACCAGGGCCCAGTACCCAAAGGCCCCTAAACATCTACCTGGGCTACTGAAAATTTTAAACCAGTAGCCCAGGTGGCTACCGAAATATCCTGCAATTTTGGTTGACAATATAGTCCTGGGCTAGTAAAATTTTTGGCTGGGCTACTGAATTTTGTTTTCTAAGGCCCAGCTGCCCATTTTGCCAATATTTCAAATGTTCATCCCTGCTGTATACTATTGTTTAATATATAGCGTACTTGTCTCATCCTTTTGAACCATGGAGCAAATAAAAAAGTGATAAACTTAACAAACTTTTACATGAGGTCTTTAAGTTTCTTAGTTAAAACATGGATTTAATACTTTTATTTCTTGATTAATCTGCAAAGATACACTCATTTTTGTAGGTAAAAAAATACTTGTTTAACAATTCACATCGTAATGCACATTCAGACGTCAGCCCTGACAGATGACATGTATTTCTATCCTTTAAAGTTAGAAAGGATTTAAAATTGCCATTAAAACCCTAGATGTGTCGACTAATGGGGTGGGGGAATAAAAACTATCGGAACAATGGGATGTCTAACTAATAACTGTCGGACTTGTGAGCTGTCGGACCAATGGGATGTCGGATTAAAAAGCGTCGGATCAATGTGCTGTCGGAGTTAAAACTGTCGGACCTATGGCCTGTCGGAATAAAAACTGTCGGATCAATGGGTTGTCGGAATAATGGTTGTCGGAACAATGGGATGACACCTCAAGATCTACCCACCCTGAAATTTTGAAGAAAATCCAAAAATCTTTGTAGGAGTTGTTGCACTTTTTCATGGAATTTTCAAATTTTTATATTTTGTCGTTTGCCATGCTGTGGTAACTTGTTAACTGATGTATAAAAATTGTTCGTTGACCGCTATTTTCAAAATGGCCGCCAAAAAGGCGGGAAAATTCAACATTGTCCGATTTCAATAAAATTTGGTTTCAAAATAGATATTGATGTTGCAACTTCAAAAGTCGTGTTGGAAATTGATCGTTGACCAGCATTTTCAGAATGGCTTCCAAAAAAGGCGGGACAATTCAACATTGTCCGATTTCAATGAAATTGGGTTTCCAAAGTATTGATGTGGTAACTTAAAATATGGTTTTCAAAATTGTTGTTGACCGCCATTTACAAAATTATGTCTCTACTTCAAAAACTGGTGTTGAAAGTGGTCATAAGCAAGTACATTTTTGTCAAAAAAGCGCAACAAAGAAATATAGTAAAACAAAATAAGACTTTAAATACAGTTCAAGATATTGGTGGTGTTTTGAGCTAACAAAGTTTGAGAGACTTAAGTTCAACTGTATAACTTAAAATGTTAGCTTGATTGTGGCAACTGAAAGCCAGGTGAGCGATACAGGCTCCTGGGAGCCTCCAGTATTTATTTAGGCCCGACAGCAATCAAAAGATATAATCCGAAAGCCAATTCTATTTAGAACCTTACAATATCTACATTTTAGTAAATTTTGTTGAAAACTAAGGAGTATCTCCCTCATGCAGAGCTCTGTCCTTAGATGATTTATCATATTGGTTATTTGCTCTCTATCAGTTTTTAAGCATCTTTGAGTTAATGGACTTCCTACTGTTTAGATTTTATCTGCACTGAAGAGACATAAGTTGTCGAAATGCCCATATGCAGAATTTAAATTCACAGTAACTTCGGTATTCAGTTATAAGTTCATTTGGATTCTTAAGATTCTAACATCTGAAAGTCGAAATTTGAAAATATTGAAAATCGTGGAATTCTCTCTTTTGCGGAACTTTGGGACATAAAAGCTATAAATCTGTTAACTTTATTGGCGTTATTTTCTAACATTGTACCAGTATTACAACTAATAAGCAAGCTACAAAAAGTACAGCAAATCACCAAAGCTGTTTATCAAAAAGGAATCAAAAGCCAAAAAATCGCAATTTTCACTTTTTATACCCTGCCACATGAAGTGGCGAGGTATTATGTAATACCCTCAGTCGTGTGTCCGTCCGTCCGTCTGTCCGTCCGTCTGTCCGTCCGTCCGTCCTTCCGTCCTACTCGAAAGTTTCCGACTGATAACTTGTGAACGAAATAACATAAAATCTTCAAACTTGGTATGTTAGCTGTTTGCCACAAAACTTAGGTTAAGTTCGATTTTGGGTTCAGAGGTCCAAGGGGTTCATGACTTATGCCCCTTGAAACTTTGAACTTTTGCGAATTTTAGGGTTTCCGACTGATAAACTGTGAACGAAATAGTATGCTGTCCTCATACTTGGTATGTAAGTTGTATACTATCAATCTCAGACCAAGTTCGATTTTTGGTTCATATATCCAAGGGGTTCATGAGTTATGCCCTTTGAAACTTTGAAATTTTGTGAATTTCAGGGTCTTCGACTGATAACTTGTGAACGAAATAACATACTGTCATCAAACTTGGTATGTAAGTTGTTTACCATAAATCTCAGACCAGGTTCGATTTTGAGTTCAGAGGTCCAAGGGGTTCTGGAATTATGCCCTTGAAACTTTGAAATTTTGCAATATCTAGAGTTTCCGACTGATAACTCGTGAATGAAATATTGTACTGTCTTTAAACTTGATATGTAAGTTGTTTACCACAAAACACAGGCCAAGTGTAATTTTAGGTTCAGCGATATATAGTTCCGGAATTATGCCCCTTTTTAACTTTGAAATTTTGTGAAACGTGGCGGGGTATCATGTAATGCACCATTACTATTTTTTGCAGGGGAATGGGTACAATGTTGTATCCCTAAACCATAAAAAGAAAAAATATCCAAACTTATTTCAACTGTAAAGAGTATTATCTAAGCTTTCCTTTGACACAAAAGTTTTGTATATTTCATCGATCCATAGAAAATTATTTTAATAAATCGGGAAGTCTGAAAAACAAAATGTTCGACAAGATGAATTCGTGTTTCCAATAGTAAACATCTCGTTTTTGTGCAACAACACTGGTTTCCACCATCTCGGACATACGGTGTATGCATTTCAGTAAATGAAACTTTAACGAAAGCGGAAATTCAGAATTTAAGGCGGTGTTCTATAACACATTCTGTCTTTGTTAGCAGGTTATGATAATGTAATCATATCTTATTTTGAAGGGGACATATAAGGATTAAAAAATGGTCCGGATTGGAAGTGAGATGTTTACCTATTACATATCATTTTTTTCAAATATTTTGTAAGAAAGATAAGTAATTATAGTACATCATGTTCGAAGGGGATGATTTTTTTTCTCTAACACTCTATGCTAGTTTTTCTTTCCGTCGATAAAAGAATAAGTATTTTTCTTTCAAAATTTATTTGGTAAAACCTGGGACTAATATCATATGTTTTATTGTATAGCAACATAATATTTCCCTAAGAAAGCAACCAAAAGTTAGCGTGCAATAAATTTCCATATTGCACTAGTGCAAATATGACTTAAAATTTATGACGTCATCGACAACAAAAACCCACTTATTAACAGAAATTTCGGTCTTGCTATACAATAAAAGGGTTATTGCATGAATATTGGGGAATATTATCCCTCGTAGAATATATATTGCACTCGCAAGCTCGTGCAATATAAAATTCTACTCGGGACAATATTCCCCAATATTCATGCAATAACCCTATAATATTAGTCCCAGGTATATGTTATATTAGTCCCAGGTGTTATTCGGAAAACAAAGTGATTAATATTAATTTTTCTCTTTTTTTTGAAATTTGTGATAATGGGAACATATGACTGTATATGATGTAGTGTTATGTAACATATGGCAAAATGAGGGTTACTTTTTTATGCAAATTTATGAATATTCATAGGCAGTTATACCACGTGACCATAGAGAAGTGCCTGAATCCACTTTTTCATTTACCAGCGTTATACGGATAATATTATCTTTTTCATCGTATTCGAATCTAATTTTACCTGCACAAATAAAGTTTCCGGCGCGAACTTCATGAAAGAAATGTGAAATCTGTGTAAATGTTGACAAAATTGGGACAGTTTCATAAGGTCCTCATCAAAAACATGCATTTTTTAACATTCGTGGGAACCTTTATTTCATTTCTGTTGATGTAAGTAGGTATATCACTGAATCATTATTGTTAAACACTTGCATATTCTTTTACAGGTTGGGAATAAACCCAATTGGGATAATATATCCCAATTGGGATAAGTGGGTATATCCCAATTGGGATAAATGACTAGTTATTCGTAAATTTCATTTTACAGGTTTAATGGCGCATCATCATCCATCAAAATTATAAATATATACGGTTAGAGCTTTCAGACAGTATAATTCTGTTGTTATAGGAATGTTGCAATTCTGTCGCTGATCGATTTATTACTGAGAACAAACAGTCGATTTGATGTAGGGATTACTTAAGCTTTAAAGAGTTGACAATTATTTTCTACTGCTTTCTCCAAAGAAAATTCTATGTTTATCCGTAAAAAACACATTGTGATAGTTTAAGCAAGATATTTTTTTGGCTATTAAATAAATGAAGTGTTTAAACATGGGTTTTGATTTCTTCCAGAGTTATCTCCCTTTGACCATGTGAAAAAAATATACCTTGAATTTAGTGTTTTAACCATAGTGTTTGAAACTACAACATTTGAATTTTTTTCTAAATCTAAACATATGCACTTTTTCAATACATTTTTCAACATCTCCGTCTTCTTTTGTTTTCATCATTTAACCATTTATCACAGTGATCAATTTGAAATTTGAGAAAATTAAATGTCTATTTTTAACGTTGTTAAAATGGCTCACCTCGTGAAATGCAGCATCATTTAGAAGTCTACAATATGTCATTTAATTACTGAAGTCATGAAGTTTATCGTGCTTTGTAATTCATTACGCGCCATTTAAATATGCAAAAATAATCCATGAAAAACTGACCAATTATCCCAATTGGGATATAACCATATATCCCAATTGGGATAAGTTATCCCAATTGGGATATGTTATCCCAATTGGGATTATTCCCAACCTGTTTTATGACAAGTTGTTTACATCTTGAGATTACTTGACAATTTCAATTTCAAATCACAGAAAATCGACATCTTGCAATATCTTGACAAAGACAATACTACGCAATTCGCTTCAAATATTCTTTCCTTCTGGGAACCTTGAATTTTTAAGATATTTTATTCATTTGAATGTGTGGTGAAGGAGGGAAACGTAAACTGTACATTTTATTCATGTAAAACTGACATTCTTATAAAATGTCCGGGCCCTTCATGAAAATGTTTCATTTCTTTTCACAATGTATTTGATATTTTGGCGCCATTTTGTCTAAAAATGACGATATAAGCAAATGAGCAAAACGGTAAGATTTTGCCATATGAGATACAAAAGGAACCACTTGACGTGTAATCTTCTACTTTGATAATTTTGAACTTGGAAACGAGGTTATCTTATGTCATGCATACATAAATAATACAACGATGACGATCGCTATAATTATTATAAGTTTTGGACTTATCATGTATGTTGATGGTAAATCACAAATATCAACACGTCTTTTAGTAAATGACCCCCAATATGTAGCAAATCGGCTTCACCAAATGCAAGTTCAACTGCAAAACCAAAAGGCTGAAATTGAAAACCTAAAGATCCGGCTATCAAAGTCTGAACAACTTACTTCTTATACAGGTAAGATTCTATTGAGGTAGGGTAGGAAGGGGTCGGATCATGGAATTATGATAAAAAAAACTTCGAATCGTCGATTCCCGAGAATTTTTTTTCAATCCTGCATCCCAAAAATGAAATGCAAATCCGGGTTCCATTAAGGGTAAATCCCGTATTCTTGCTTAATAAAGGGACTGATCCTGGTGTACCGGAAAAGGTTCCATCCTATTTTCATTGCTTGTTTTTTCGAAAGGGATTTCGGTCTGAAAACTTAATGCGTACATTCATTCAATCAAGGTACTTGTATAAAAATTAAAAATAAGAGCATATGACATATCAGATGCGGTCGGAAGCATAGAGGATTAGTGGCCTTTCAAAAACTAATGTAGACACAAAAGAGGGTTGATAAGGGTTATTTTTATACAACGTACACGACACTATTTTTTTTTCGTACATCGTACAAGACCTTTTTACATTTCCCGTACATTAGTGCAAAACATGCGTCGTACAACATATGGTCATTTTTGTTTTTCGTACATCGTACGATGTACACGTCTCACGATTTTATTATGCTAAGTTTTCTTACAATTGGCTCGATGAGTGCCCTGTTGTTGTTTTAATGTTATGATCGTCTTCTACTAGTCTTTTTGTCGGGCAAAGAATGACAGCGATTGTAAGAACACTTGACCAGTTAAGTTCATGTTTGTTGACGATCCCGCATCCATGGATCAAAAGGAAAAAAGACATGGATGTAGCGTTGCTCAGCAATTAGCAATGAATTCCGCTCAAACCGGTGCTAGCGGCCGTCTTGAACATGCTATGAGGTATGATAACTGCTCATTGTTGAAGGCCTAATGGTAACTTCAAGATGAAGAACAACAATAAAAGCGTTGTTCCATTGCTTGGTTTTACCATTTATTTGTAGAGATTTTGTCTCGTTTACATTTACTCTATCTATATCCCTTCATTGTTAATCGTATATGGTACCCCCTTTTGGACCCCACAAATCGTTATAATCTTTTAGAAAGCCTTTTGAAATATATGCTACCTCTACCTACTATACCTCATATGTGCAATCGATAACGGCTTAGTATGACGTTCTTCAGTAATAGACAAATTTTCATCTACAGTCTGGTCAGTCCTTCCCAAATACGTTTCATCCCCATTTTTGAATATTAAAAAATATCGCACACTTGTTAGTTGTCTATCTGTTTCGACTAACACAGGCTACTGGTCTAATACCCATTGAACTTTTCATCAAAATCATTTTTTTTTGTTAGGAAATATTAAAAAGGAAAGGGTGTAATTACCATTGAACAGTTAATCCCAAGTATTTATTTTGCTGTAATGGAATAGAAAAAGGAGGTATGGCCAATCACAACCATTTCTTTTGTTGGAAGGAAATAGTGAAAAAGAAGGTTTTGATACCAGCTAAACAGTTTATACCAGCTAAATAGTTTATGTCCACTATTTTTTAGGCTATCGGTTTAATGTCACCTTTTTATTCCATTATCATAATTAAGTTACCACTGAGAACTACGCTTTGCTTTAATTATGAAAAATGAAACTCAAATGTCATACGAAAACAATGTGGTGTGCTTTGATCTGTCTTTTTATCAAGTTGAACTTACTCTGATTTTTTGTCTTATCGCTAATTTGCGCGATTTTCAATTGTTCCTGAGCAACGATAATTCTATTATCACTGCACTGCGGTGATCGTCAATCTCTATGGGACGTTATCAACAGCGTATTAACCCGTCGCGTGACGTTTCGTGACAAAAATAAGAAAAAAATAAGAAAGTGCTATATTTTACCAAAACTATTATATTTAACTTAATAAAATATTTCATTAGAAAAGGAAACACATATCCGGTATTTTTAACGATAGGATTAGCAATAAAAACACTGTAAGAAATTTGTTTTGCTCAGATGAATTTCTCAGCTCGCATTGCATCTAGTGCTGTCGCACTCGATGCAATACAAGCAGAGAATTCTATACTCGCAAAACAAATTACTAATAGTATATATATATAACGAACGGCAGTTAATTGACAAACTTGACATACATCTTTTCAAAAATCTTGAAAAATTGCGTTTTGTTCCTTTTTTTTTCTTTTCAAGACTGTGGCAAACTTGTTACTTGTCTACCTTTTAGGCTATATCCGCGTGTGTTGCATACTAAAAAAAAGGAAAAGTAAAGAGTCACCTTACAAAAATGTATTTTGCTCTTAAGCCCCCCGTCACCATCAAGACCTTAGTACGTTCTTTAAACTTTCTGGAACGTATTGAAAACGGGATGAAAATATAGCTTTAAAGTTTTTACAACGAAGTCTCTGCGTCAGTGCTAAGATAGCGATACGTCTTTAAAGTTTATGACCAAGTTCCTTGTAGGTCTATCAAGTCCTCACTACGTTTCTTCTGCGTTCATCACGTCTTTATTGCTCTCAAGCTACGTCTTTGCTACGACTCCACTGCGACCATCCAGTTTGAAGTATGTCTTCAATACGTTTGTACAGAGTTTGTACTAGAGACAATTAAAAAAAAATATAAATCATTGTCTCCATACCTTGTGGGGTCGAGGTTCTTTTTGTAATATTTTATCCCAAGCGTTAGCGATGTAGCAAAATATAAAAAAACAACAAAAGTCTATACTAAAATGACAACGTATCGGACACACATGGTTTATTTCAACTCTAATATGGGAATTTTATCAGTTTAAGGAGCGGTCTGATTGGATCGGCAACATTGAATTCAATTCTTCAATGCCTTCATTCTTTCATAATCTCCACTTCAAATTCTACTCGACGCTGCTGACGAATCGGACGCTATTAAGGTTTTGATTTATGGCCCTATCACACTATAACGTTCTAGCCAATATGCGAAAACTTGAGTAAAAAACGATAGCACTTGTTGGAAAATTTGCAGAAATTCTCTTGTTGGACACATTTTTACGTCAGACTGATGATTTTCAACACACGGGAAACTAATTACTTATCTGCAGCAGACAAAAAGCATAACAGGACATACCATTATTTAAAAAAAAACATTATACTAGCATACTTGAAGTATGCAGAACGCGTGAACAACGGGCGTCTAACGAACAGTCGAACGTCTGCATGGGTGAAAGACCAAATTTTGATGACCTTTAATTATTTTTACAAGTCAAATCAAACGGTGTTAAAATAGGAGTAAAACTGAAAGATGTTCAGAATTACAGGATGGGTAACACCAAAGACAACCACAAATTTTATTTCAAATCTATCAATAAATGCTGAAACGAAGCATGGATTTACATTCTGGGGAATGATTTTTTTTAACTTGTTCGTAAACCAGTCATTTATAACACAAACAAGGGCTGATACATTTTTACCGTCCAATGTGTGCATATTGTATTTATCAACCAAATGTTTGCAAACATTGCAAATTTTGAGCATTTTCAAAATTATTAGACCCATCCAACGTTACACAACGCATGCCATTGTGTGCGGCATTTTGTAACTTATTAAGAACATGCCTCGCAATATTAAAAACAATAACTTTTCGCAAGAAATAAATTAAAAAAAATCTATAGAAGGTTCAGTATTGGTAGTTTGGTTAATAATTAAACTATTCCATATTCTCTTTTGTTCACGTGCCAATGGTACTTGATTACAGTAATTGAAGGGCGCCATCTTAAAATATTGTTCTTGGAAAGTCTTATCTTTATGGAAAAAATATAAGGTGCCATATTTAAACTCCATTGAGGTTCTTCGAAATGTTAGCAGTGCCGAATCTAAATTTGTAGCATTTATTTAAATAGCTTTAAATGCCTTAAGGTAAATCCTTTTTACTTGTCATAATTGGTATATTTAGAATATTTATCGTAACCTGGAATCAAATGTCCGTCTTATCGTTAAACTACACTCCTTTTTTTACAAAATACTTTAAAAAAAATACTTGGGATGCTTAGAAATAAAGCAATAAAATATCTAGGTTTTGAATGTTATTGTAAAATATTGAAATATAATGAAAGTCAGATATTTTTCAACGGAGGTAATCCTTTCTAGCAGTAAGGAATATTTAAGACTTTGTATGCAGTTTTCCTGACATTGTGCAAAAACGGAATGGTAGATTTTTATAAAATTTTGAAATAGGTCATATGTGTGGAGGATCCTTTGTTGTCAAGTTTTTGGTGAAATATAAATCATAGGTTTTTCATCACGAAGAAATTGAATGAAGCTGTGATTTCAGCAATTTTTTTGAACTGCAAATCAACACTTAGTGCATGCCTATGATCATTATTATCTCATATTCAGATAAAGTAGTTCGGCAATTTATGGCTAATACATGCCGATTCTTATTTATATATATACGGTACAGAAGTACCCCATGAGTGAGTTCTGAACAGAATTTCAAACTAGGGGTTGTTTCCGTTAGCTATAGATTGACACTTTTCAATTTTTTTTTCTTGAAGTAAATTGGTACAAAATTTGTTTTCATAACGGCAAATTTAAAGAAAATTAATTTGTGGAATCTTTTCGGTTACCAAAGATGTAATACCTTAACTGGGCCTTTATAACACTGAGAGGGTACGCCATAAGAAGGTGAAACAGACTGAAACTTAAATGTCCATTTTCGGCAATCGACTATTCACAGGATTTACTGGTATCTGAAGTGTCATGTGTATTAAATCTTTGGAGTTGATATGAACATCTTAATTAAATTAACTTTTAAAATGCACGAATATATATAGACCTACGCTGATAGGTGTTGAATGAAAAAAAAATGCAGACTACTTAAAAAGAAAGTCTCAATGACTATGCATAAGTCGAAAATATATGTGGAAATACATGTAACCTGTCAAAAACCTAGTAAAAACCTACTACAAACGGCGTAAAAACCACTAGAACGTACTATTAACGTAGAAACTTTATGGACGTGTTAAAGACGCATTAACAACTTTTACCAGGTCGTGATACAAACTTGATTGAAAATACCGTTATATGAAATCGTAGGGAAAACGTATTAAAAACGTGCAACGGTCGTATTGCAAACTTTAAGGACGTATTAAGAACGTAGCATAAACGGCAGAGAATTTCATGCCGTCTGTGCCAAGTCCATGAAGTTTTTGGCCCGTTCATTCCACGTACTTTCGACGTCCACGCCGTTCTCAATACGTTCTTAATAGGTCTCTACTACGTTTTGCCACCATCACGTTCTCACCACATTTGTTTTGAACATGCTCAAAATTATTCCACGTCCTTCACAACCTTGAAGTTCGCAATGCGTTCAATAAAGTTTGCACTACGATCATTCAAGTTTCTATCACGCCTTTACCTGTTTACATCGATCAGCAAGTTATTGCCACGTTCATTTGATTTTTTAGGACTTCATGAGAACGTAGTAGGAACTTTATCCAGTGTGACGGGGGCAAAAAAAATACATTATATACTTCAATTAAGCTTATCTGCTTATGCCCCCGTCACACTGGATAAAGTTTTTACTACGTTCTCATGAAGTCCTAAAAAATCAAATGAACTTGGAAAGAACTTGCTGAACGTAGTAAAGGCGTGATAGAAACTTGATTGGTCGTAGTGCAAACTTTATTGAACGCAGTACGAACTTCAAGGACGTGAAGGATGTGGAATAATTTTGAGCATGTTCAAAACAAACGTAGAAGAACGGTTTAAGAACTGCGTGGACGTAGAAAGTACGTGGAATGAACGGGTCAAAAACTTTAAGGACTTGGCGCGGACGGGATGAAATTCTCTGCCGTCTATGCTACGTTCTTACTACGTCCTTAAAGTTGGCAATACGACTGTTGTACGTTTTTAATACGTTTTCACTACGATTTCATATAAAGGTATTTATCAATCAAGTTTGTATCACGACCTGGTAAAGTTGTTAATGCGTCTTTAACACGTCCGTCAAGTTTTTACTACGTTAATAGTACGTTCTGGTGGTTTTTACGCCGTTTCTAGTAAGTTTTTACTAGGTTTTTGACAGGTTACATGTATTTTGACATATATTATCGACATGTGCATAGTCATTGAGGCTTTCTTTTAAAGTAGCGTTCGTTGACCAAATGAAATTCAACAGTAATAAAAAATAAAAAAAATATTTTTCCAGCGTCAAAAAATTATGTTAACATCCTTTTAATTGATTTTATTTTTTTTATTTCTTTCATATTTTATATTCACTATTTTTAGCTTTCTATGTCATAAAGAACGACAATGTCTATGTTTCAATTTTCATTGTTAGTGTAATGGTAACAACAAAAATATTTTTATCGCACATGCAAACACGTGCGTAGAGAATTTATAATCAGCCTGACGAAGCCTGTGGAAAGGCGAAAATTTGCTGTCAATTTAACATCAATTT
>MJUU01004818.1:35439-92702 GCA_002080025.1 Modiolus philippinarum | reverse complement strand
AACTGCATTTCATTTTTGATGTTGCAGATAGGCCCATTTCGATGTTTCACATCTCGTCAGTGCAACTTGAATCCAAACATTGGAAAACTGATGCCGAAATATACTCCCTCTCGAAAGTATGTACAAGACTGTAAATATTAGTAAATTTCCTGCTCCGGGTAAAACCACAAAATGGGTAGGGTCCCTAATTTAAGGAAAAAAATCCCAAGTTCCATGATAAATGTCTACTCTATTCTACTCTATGAAATGGAATGAAATGAAATAAGCCGTGAGAATACATAAACCATTTCCGAAACTGAGAAGTTTGTATGTGTCATCCAAAAGAAAGGTTGGATGAGTTGACGTTTTTTTGTTTTTTTTTTTGTTTTTTTTTTTGTCAATCGATTATTCCAAAAACTCAGCTGAGGGGCGGAATAAGCTCCAAGGATCTTCTTAATAAAGAAAATACTAGTCGTGTAAAAAATCATAAATAAAGTCTAAAAACAGCAACAAACTTTGAAATCTTATATTTTCCTCAGGATAACCATGTAATGGTTATGCAGGTCTTGAAAAATAATTAACAATCGTCTACAGGCAAGGACAAACTGAGTTAAAGTTCAAGGGTATAATATTATCGAAATCACTTTTCCACTGAGGAATTTAACCATAACAATTTGAGTGACACGCAAAACTGCATTTCATTTTTGATGTTGCAGATAGGCCCATTTCGATGTTTCACATATCGTCAGTGCAACTTGAAACCAATTTTTATATATATAAATGTCTAAGAATACCAACCACAACTGTGTTTACTAAATGTTGGATTAATCAACGACAGCTGTCGGAGATTAATGCAATTACATGAAAGATAATATACAAAAACAAATAAAGTAACTATAACAACACCAAAGAATATAAAAATATATATATACAAGATGTTAACTGTGTTATATTTCAGGAATCCGTTTCCCTTCATCAGACACATTTACTGAAATAAGATGCATAATTCAGTTTATTACTGTTACAAAAAAATATATCAGATACACAAACCAACAAAATTTTTTTGTTGGTTTGTGTATTTGATATATTTTTTAACAGTAATAGACCGAATATATAAATATGAGCTCTTGCGTAGTTGAGGGCGAAAATTAGTGCCTCACCTCTAATACTTAATTAATGGTCAGTTGAGAAGATATAAAAGCTGACATATATTTTTAAAGAACCAACCACAGCATTCAAAAAACGTAACCTGCATGTCAATGGAGATAAATTACGAACAGAAGAAAAGAAGACCTTATAAATGGTTTCAAGACAAACTTGACAAAGTTAACATGACCATCCACTGTCGAGGATGCATTAAAAACTCTGGAAAATATCGCTGAAAAGCAGAGCTTAAAGGTCTCATGATTCTACAAGGATAAGGACGAATAGACTAGTGCACATTATGACGTGGAAATAATTTTATTCATTCTTTTGGAAGGGATTTGCAAAATATTTTGAAGATTGTGTTTTATGGACATCATTTAAAATAGAAAAAAGCATCTGATACTCAAAATATTTAATATAGAACATCAACTTTTTTTTTCTAAGCCCCTACAGTCACGTACGGCTGACCGATATTTTGCACGGTTTATCAAATATTCAAGTCTTTTTTTTTTACATCTGTTGATCATCAGTCACTTATTTTATCCTCTTGAAACTGGTTTGACGTTACAAAAAGTATCAGAGTACAGATCTTCAAGCTCCTGCAGTCATTCTCCTTTCACTTTGAAATATTGTACTGTTTATCCTGTTCATCATGTTTAGTCCTAGCCACTTTATATTTGATACCCATTCCACTGACATATGTATGCCTGGACCTTTCAGGTTATAATCGATCACCTTACTTTTTCGACGAGCAGTTAACAACGTCTGTGTCACTAGTCCAAAACCCTTGATATCTAGAATGCAGTTATTCGTGAGGAGTACATACCGATTACGTCCAACCATGTTGTTGGCACAGACAATATGAATTATCACATCAATTTTTTTTCATCAAGCAGACAGTGTAGACATTTTAAGACTTAAAGAAAATAACTATCAATTAAGAACGAAATAAAGTAAAAATTGATTTCTGAAATGTATAAATCTTTATTCTCATAAACGTCTTTGGATATACATTGTTTACAGGTCAAAGGCAAAGGATCTCTTGAACTTCCAAAGCCTTTTGTATAATCTTTGCTGAAAAATGTATCTTGTTGAAATTTATCTTTAGATTTACGTTTACTGCAGGACAAACAAACGCTTAAAAATGAAATTGCATAGTGCATGCAAGGTAGCTATAAATGTGATTGCTGAATTCAATTTTTTTGAAGCCCAGTCTCTGGCCAAATTTTTGTCCTTTAGGCTATAGACCATGCCGTTCGCAGGACATTTCTCATGTTTGAATAATTTTCATGTGCACAATGTGTAGAAACTAGCAATCAAGGGGATCCCGGAAGTTCAAGAAGTTCCCAAACCCCTTTTCTGGATTTTTTATAATTCTGTGCAGAATTCATGCAAAAACTGGACAACGATCGTCTGAAAAAAAAACAAACAAAAAAAATCTTTTTTTCTTAAAATTTATGCTAATCAGTTTTTGAAGACTGGATCTCCTGGTTGAATTTCTATTTTTTATGATGTATTGGCTTAGAATTGATAGGTACACAATTGAATTTAAGTGCCGGTACCAAGTCCGGCTGTCCCGAGTTCCTATCGTTGTTTATGTTTGTCTTTTGTATTTTTATTGTGGGTTTTTTTCTTGTGCAGTTCCTATTTACTTTCTGGCATGTGGCTATGTTTTTCGGCCATTGTAGGTGTTTCCTGTTATCCTTTTTATTCCATTTTAATAATATATACATATATAATAATGGTAGTTTTTTAAGGTCGAGACAGAATATATCACCGTATCGCGGCGAGTCCGATAGGACGAGCTTTGATACTAGTGATATTTTATGTCGAGAACCTCAAAACTACCATTATTGTATTTATAGGCAAGGTCATAAGACGTGACGTCATTGTCTGATATTTTCTTGTATCAAGTCAGTACGGAGATACTGACAATATAAGTCGGAAAGATCACAGAGAAAAATCTATATGTTGCTTATGAAAACTTCTTTTTCAATGCTTAATTTTTATATGCTTATAACTCCAGCTTGTAACGACGTACATAGAAAAAGCAAAGTTATTTTGAAATAATATCGCCGAGTGCAATGAATGTCCAGGGTCCTAAATCAATTTTACGCTAGATTAAATCATTGTTCACATTGAAGTTTTCATTTTAAAAAGTAAGTAAATAAAACAGAAGGAGAGCAAAAAAAAACAAAACTAAAACAAAATAAAACTAAAACAAAAAACAAAATAAAGCAAAAAACAAAACAACAACATAAATAACAAAAAAAACACACACAAAAAAACAAAACAAAACAAATATAAGTGTTTAATATGACACTTCGCGTGATGATTGCTCTTATGGACCCTATAGGATGTAAACATCCTATCTCATTGTATATTTTATGTTTTTGCTTTAACTCGTTAGGGTTTAATTATTCAAATAAAGATTTATGTTCCTTGAATGGACATGTGACATATTGACTACATTATATGGCCCTGAATGACAAAATATGATTACCTCATTGTGTTGGCACCTGATCACATTTATGAACTGTCAAATAAAATGTGGAAAATAAAGGAAATCAGAATTTCCACTTCAATAAGCTTCTCGGTCTGCATTAAAAAACGAAGTAAGAACAAAAATAATTCATTCTTTTTTAATTACGAGGAATCATATAAAATATGTTCCGTGACTTATTAAATAAAGTGATTGACTAATTCCACAGAAGAAAAACATAAATATGGAGTTTTCGAGATTGGAATTCTAAATTATTTTTTTAAAGTGAACTCGAAATCATTATAACAAGTGAGCGAGTTGTTCCTACCAATTAAATTGATTGATTCCGACATACCTTCTAAAAAACATATTAAACTGAAGTGTATCATAATATGTGCAAAATGACAGCTAAGCTGATGAAACACAATTGACAATGGGTTGAAAAAAATGGAATATATGATAAGAGTTTATCTTTTAATTATTGGGGATAAGTATATTTATGTTTCATCAGCCTCAAGATTACTATTTGTTTATGTAAACGAGTGCTTTAAATCGTCTAATTCTATCATACTTTATTCTAGTTCCTCTGATTTAATCTGAAACCAATTTTCTGTTTTCTGATCGCGGATTTTCAAGTTTATGATAGTGGTTCCCATTTTCTATCCTCTTTATCAATATTCAATTCACAACGTTTGCAAACCAGAATCTGTTAATATGCATGCACTACTATGTTGAGTGTCATCAATTTCAGATGGTCTAGACTTTGTATGGCCTTTCTGCTATCAAAATGTCCAGAAAAATTGCTTAGGATCAAGGATTTGTATGTCTCCTTATCTGACCTTCTTGACCAATAAAATGCAGCGATGTTAAGACTGATTCATTTTTTATTTTTATATAAATTACTGGCAGTTCCTTTGTAAAAAGATGATAAAATACCACATTGTGTATGAATGTACACATATTTTGTCTTGTTCTGTCCGCATCAGATGGCATTGTGGTATCTTTAGGATGACGTGCCCCCGCGCAAGACTGAATCAATCTGGGATTTTTTAAAAATATTTGTGTCTTTAAGACACATATGATGCCCCGCCTAACATATGACACTATTGGATTTGCCCAGATAAACTATGTACCCTCTATTAATAAATCACATAATTAATAAATTTAACAATGTATATTTTGAAAAGAATTAATCGAAATCAAAATACATACAACATGCACATCTTCAATAAACATACAAAAAAATGCAAAAATAAAAAACTTCCTAGCATCATAACTGTAGGAGGAGTGGCGCGGAAAAAAAAACTATTTACCCTCTATTTTGAAATCACCCCAAAAATGACTCAGTTCAACAATGTATATTTTTTTACAAAAATGACCCAAAATCAAAATCCTTTCCACATGCACATTTTGAATATAGGTATAAATGTTCTGCAAAATAAAAAAAAAAACTTCCTAGCATCAAAACTGCATTAGAAATTGCGCGGACAAACTATGTACCCTCCATTATAAAATCACCCAAAAATGACTAAGTTAAACAATGTATATTTTTGACAAAAATGCACCAAAATCAAAATCTATATTACATGCACATCTTCAATATATGTATAAATTATCTGCAAAATAAAAACTTTCTAGCATTAAAACTGTAACAGGAGATGCGTGGACAAACCATGTATCTCCCTCGGACAGACGGACGGACGGAAGACGGACGGACGAACAGACGGAAGGACAGACGGACGGACAGGGGTATAACAATATGCCCCGACCTATCGTCGCCGGGGCATAAAAACATTGCTTTATCGTGAAATTATATAATTATAGACACAAAGAAATAATGTTTTCAAAAGAAAGGTTACTGATTTTTTTTTTCTGGACATAAGCCATAAACTTTACTAAATTGTCAATAAATAAATTAAAAGACTCTGTGAAATTCAAACTAGGTTGTTAAATAATATTCATACTGTTAGATACTATGATAGATTTCAATTTATTTACCTATTACTGAACTGAAGTGCACAAGGAATATATAGAATACATTCAAAATCAAAATACTTTAAATTTAGATTCTGCATATAGTCATTTCGACAACTTATGTTGTATAAGATCTTCAATTCGGCCAATTAAAAAAAATGTGAGTTTGTTCAGTTTTATCCTCTGTGTTCTTTAAAAATGTGTTGGGCAGAGGAATAGGAAATGTCAAGGTTTAATTTTTCGGACAAGGAAGATATGAAAAGCCCAACATTTGAAAGAAGACAAAAGGAAAAAATAACTCGTTTGAAAGATAGTTATTAATTTATAATTCATTTTTTTTTTGGCAAATTAATCAATTATTTAGCCAATTAATACAATTCAAATAAAAAAATCATGTCAGTCATGCAAATAGCATGGTGATGATATTCAGTTCACACAAGCGATACTAATCATCCAAACTGATTGAAAACGTAGTTATTTGAGTGTTGAAAAAAAATGCCACCAGTAGCATATTTCTTTATTGTAGAATACTTTGTCCATGATTATTGCAAAAACAAAAATCATGGTGTTAACTTGAATAAAATGTACAGGAAGAATTGAAAAACAAGAATACCTGAAATATACGAGAAGACATTTTTTTAAAGAAAATGTTTAAATTGTCTACAAAGATTGAAATACATTTTTAAAGAAACATAAATATAGGAAGGAACCAAATATGTAAAAATAGAATATATATATGAATAATTGGAATATAAGAAAATATGAATTATATGAAATAGTAAAATGTTTAAAATAATATATAGTTATGATTATTTGGAATATAAAAAAACATGAAATATATCAAAGACCCGAATAATAAAAAGAAATTAGGTATGGTGAATTGGAATACAAGAAAAATGAAAAATAATTTTAAGAAAATATGACCGTTTTTAGCCCCTTTACAGCTAATTATGATGGATTATGAAGATTTGTACAGCTAGTGACATTTCATTACCCATTACACATGATCCTATTCTTACAGTAAAAACATGCATATACTTTCCAAACAATAAGCATCCATATTTCTTCTGTGAGAACATCTTACTTGGTAATGGTTGATGGACTTCAAATTAGTGCCAGTAGTACTGTTTGCATTAATCCTGAAAATAACGGAATTGGCACAAAGAATCACTAATTAAAAATCTTTGAAAAACAAAACATGACAATTTATTCTAATGTAATAATAAAGGGCTACGCCGAGCGCAGCATAATACGACCGCAGCATTTCGACCACTGAAATTTGAGTAGGTGTATTTTAAAGTCAATGTGGACAGAGTTAAAGCTTGACACAGCAGTAAGCTGTACACAAAGTAGGCCAATGGAACATACAAAGGAGTAGGGACGGTAAGGGCCTTATTTGGCCTGAAAAATAAATTTGGTTGAATTCACCGAATTTTCTCATTAAAATATTCTATGGGTATGGCTTTCAGTAAACAGTAATATTTCTCAAATATCGATGCATGATTTTTGAGTTTTTGAGAGTAGAAAAAGGGACAAATTGGAGATTTTGCAGAAAAATGACAAACTTTGACCAATTTTGACTACTTTTTCTGTGTAGGAAATATTGAGCACATGCAAGAACCACAAAAATATTTGCATGATAGGTTCAATTCATTTGTACCAATAAGTTGGTAAATTATCTTATTGGTTCTTGAATGTGCTCGATATTTCCGGTTAGGAAAACTGTTCGGAAATCTGCCAAATTCTGTATCTTTTTTAAGAAAATGCTCAAAACTAGCCTGTTCATGACGTCAGAACTATACCTGTTGTGACGTCATTGGTCCTAACTTTTGTATTTTTTTTCTCTTAATGGGATCTAAGCAATTAGCAATGAATACCGCTCAAACCGGTGCTAGGGGCCGTCTTGATCTTGCTATGAGGTATGAGTATTGCTCATTGTTGAAGGCCTTATGGTGACGTCAAGATGAAGAACAAAAATAAAAGCGTTGTTCCATTGCTGTGTTTTACCATGTATTTGTAGAGATTCTGTCTCATTTGCATTTACTCCATATCCCTTCATTGTTAATTGAAACGAACATGAAAGAAAATCATGAGGTGCAACTTAGAAATTTACTGGTCCTTTTGGTCCCTTAAAGCTCAGAAACACTGAGAGTTACACAAAATATGTTGACAAACTATCAAAAGCTTACAACAAGAGGAATCCAAAGAAACAAATCCCTTTGAAATCCGACGAAAAAATAAGATTTTGCATATTTTTTTTCCTAGCTAGTGTTTAACACTAAATGTTTTCAGTTAAACCACAGTGAAAAAAATATGCCACAGATAAAATGAAATTGGTTGTCTTTGAGTTTTACGAAATTTTATCTCTTTTGTTTCAGTACCCCGAATTCAATGTAAACTGGCCACACTTCAACGCGGATGATACAGCCGATGCATTGTCCTCATCCTCAATATGTCCGTACATACCGGCTGAAATAAGATCGCCGAGCTCAGAGAATTCTCTACAAGTATCAGCATTTTGTAAAAGCCCAGAACCAATGTACTTTGCTACTGCAATACATTCTCCGCCAACACATTCCACAGTATCTGGGGAAGATGATGAAGAAGAGAATTATGAAAATCATGATATACTTGAAGAACCAGTAATGTTATTGATTCCATCTGGATTGATAGAAACCGGAGTGAATACTTCTTTACCCAAGCCTTTAACGGACGACATGGAACAGGTTTTCGAAACTCATGACCTTCTTCAAACACCAGCAATTATATTGATTAGGGATAATCCAGGGGAAATAATAGAAACTGTTGAATTTCGGAAATGCAAGAACCTTCGTCGGCTGATCCACTTGAACCGTTTAAACTTGATCATGATTTTGAAAAGGATGTTGAACATTCGGAAATGCAACAACCTTCTTGCACTGATCCACTTGACTAACCGGTGAAACTTGATCATAGTTATGCCAGTTCTGCTCATTACTCCCCAAGTAGAGAGTCAAATGTAACATGTGATTCCCAAAAATTACCCCAGCCTTTAACGGACGACATGGAACAGGTTTTCGAAACTCATGACCTTCAAACACCAGCAATGGTATGGATTCAGGATTATTCTGAAGAAATAACAGAAATTGTTGAATGTACGGAAATGCAAGAACCTTCTTCGGCTGATCAACTTGATCATGATTTCGAAAAGGATGTTGAACATTCGGAAATGCAACAACCTTCTTGCGCTGATCCACTTGACGAACCATTGGAACTTGATAATTATAGTTATGCCAGTTCTGCTCAATACTCCCCAAGTAAATGTAACATGTGATTCCGAAAAATTAGAGTTCTACAGTAACGAGCTGTATCTAAACCACAGAAGGAGGTCCTTTCTGAAACCTGAATCGGATTTACTTATAACCCTGACAGAAGATCTCATAGTTAGCGGAAACATTGGTGGCACGGTCATTGTGGAAAAACTCAATCAAACTATAGAAGGAAAACAATTGCTCCAAACTTTAAGAATCCGTTTCGGAACGGAGCTAAAAACTAAGTTGAGAGGAAGACTCAAAACAGAAATGAGGAAACGGGCAAAAATTCAAAAAAAGGCAAATTTGTCGATGAAGTAACAAATGTTAAGTTAACATTAACTAAACAATAACTTCTATATTTCTCATTTGCCATGAAACATGCAAATTAATATTGTATTGGATATCATTCTACTGATTGTTTGTATTGCATTTATTCAATTTTGTAGTTGAAATGACATTGTATATCCAGGCTGCAATACTCTATTCTAAAATTGAGCAGCATTTTATGGTGAGTACTGCAGCTTGGATATTATATTACTGATTGTTTGTATGACTTTTAGTTTTTTCAAGCTGCAGTACTCATTTTGAAAAAATGTGAAATGTTGTACGGCGAGTACTGCAGCTTGGATAAATTTCAATGATTCATCAAAGTTGCAGTATTCATTTCTCAAGGATGAGCAACGTTTTATGTATTGCAACTTGGATATAATTCTAGTTATTTTTGTTTGACAAAGTTTCCTGAATAGCGAACATTGATTTTACTGTAATTTTAACTTGCTTTTCTACATTTTCACCGGGCTTTGTTTCATTCCGCATTCAAATAGATAGTTTGAATTGATAGTGATTTGTTGTTTTTGTTTAACTATACAATGACTTCTTTGAAAAATTGCAATTTTGACCCCTTTGACCCCTTTTAGCGCAGAAATGGTAAGATAAACACAATTTCTGTTGACATACTGCCAACAAGAGGAATTCTAAGAAGAAATCCAATTGAAATCAGACCACAAATATAGATTTTACATTTTTTGAAAAATTGCAATTTTAGCTCCGTGACTCTAAAAGCTCCAAAACGTAAAGAGATATGCTAAATCGGTTGATTTAGTACTGAAAGCTTACAACAAGAAGAATCCAAAGAAAGAAAAAATCCCATCAAAATCCGATAAAAAGTTTTAAAAAAAATCGGTGATATGCGCATTTGCAATTTTGACCCCTTTTGGCCCCTTACAGCTCTGAAAAGATACAAATTATCAAAAATCTAATTGTTAAGTATAATGTTAATTTATCATAAGGACCCAATTGCAAAAAATTGCATCTAAATCGGACAAAGAGTAAGAAATTAATATTTTGTGAGATTTGCCCTTTTTGGGTCCCATTTATCTCGTGAACGGTACATCCGACGTGAAATACTACAAATTGGAAATTTTCTCAGGAGTACAGAGAAAGAAACCCATCAAATTCTGATAGATAATAAAGATTCTACAGCCCAATACATGGAAGCACCCAATTTGTCCCTTTTTGGTCCTTTTTTAAATACGGGAGGGGCCACAATACTAGAAACATATCCAAGCCTTCCTTTTGTGCCAAGGAACATTGTGTAAAAATTTGGAATGGATTGATCAACTGGAACTTGAGTTATTGACCAAAAACAGAAGTGTCTACAGACGACGACGACGACGACAACGACGACAGCAACATAAATTTTTTAATATGTCATTTCAGAATATACATTTGCATATTTATTATAATATGTTTAATCATACATACTACTTCATACATATTTAATAAATATCACAAACATATATGGTTGTATGATTAAATGTTATATCGATAGAATAAATTTAGTCACAATGTTATATTCATTTCGACAAATTGTGTCAAATTGATAAAATCTAAGCTTTGGGAAGATCAACATAAGCAGAAAAGAATTAGATAAGCATCAATACCCAACAAAGAAATACCCATTATTAAAAGAAATTATATATATACAGCATGTGCAGGCAAACAGAGAAATACAACAATATTTATTGATTTTGCTTTTTTCAAAATGGGAAACGAAAGAAAGAAACATTTCTGGAACTTGAAAACAATCTCCCGTAAAAATTACTGTAAATTTTGATTTATTGAACAGCTTTTATATAAAAAGAATCAGTACACCAAACTTAAGTGATTAAGCAGTATTAAATGTGGTTGTCATTAGAAAAGAATTAATTAAATATACTTATCTAAAATCTTCAGCGTAGTCCATGATATTCAACCATTGTAAAAAAGACATATTTACATTTATTCAAATAGAAGTTATGAAGATGATACTAAATCATCCCATTCCCCAAAATGCTTTGTACTAGTAATTTGAAACCACTTACTCTTATCTCATTGTTTATCTGACTGCAGGTGTAGATGTGTGCGTGGTATGGAAATATGAAATGTCTTATCAGCCAGCTTGTATGTTGGAATTTTACACGCTACATTCTTGGATTAATTTCTGTCACTTGTGTTGCTAAATGCCCAATTGAATGCCGAAGGTTTTAGATAAGTTTTTTTATGTATGTTATTTGTATAAAGAATGGTCACTTCTAAAAGAGGTTTACATGGCTACGTCATGCACACATTTGGTACATGAATCCCGATTTTTATTTCATATAATTCTCAACCCTCTTTCTACATTAAGTTTACACTGGAAAATTGTTTTAAGGAAACGTTTTTACTAATTTAACTTGGGTATTTAGTTATTTAACATAGCAAATCTTCAATGTCACATCATGCAAATTAATTTGTTTTTGCTTTATTAAGATCTAATGATTAATAGTTCCAAATTTTATATCTTATGATATATGAAAAGTGTGTATAATTTTCTAAGATATTTAAAAAAATATTCATGTAAAAAAATCTTAAATAATATATGTTGTCTAATTTAATTCAGGCATTTTGTTTTCAACATTTTCAAGAAACTCCTCTTTGTATCGATTCCTATTTTGCTAATAGGCAAAACAAATAAATATTATTGTAATTTTTTGTTACATGTATGTTACATGTATGTTCCGGACCATACGCGCATTTGACCCGTAAGCTTATCGTCCAAATCACAAGCGTTTTTTTTTTTTAAATACGTAACAATCGGACCGTATGGGTATGGTCGGGGTAATATACATTTCAAGCAAATAAAATTGAACAAAATCAGAGATGCAAATTCCTGTAATATATGTTTCGTATGCGATTTCAGCTCACTCTAATTGGTTTTTATACCCTACCACACAAAGTAGCGAAATAGTATGTGATACCGTCAGCCGTGTGTCCGTGCATCTGTCTGTCGATGATTGCCCCCGAAGGTTTCAGACTGATAACTTGTGAACGAAATTAAAAAAAGTCTTCAAACTTGGTATACAAGTTGTTTACCACAAAACTCTGGTCAAGTTTGATTTTGTGTTCAGAGGTCCAAAGGGTTCTTGAAACTTTGAAATTATGCATATTTTAGGGTTTCAGACCTATAACTCTTGGCCGAAACAACACAAGGTCTTCAAACTTTTTATGCAAGTTTCTTACCACAGAACTCAAGTTCAATTTTGGATTCAGTGGTCTAAGGGATTCTAGAGTTATACCCTTGAAACTTTGAAATTTTGCAAATTTTAGGGTTTCCTACTCATAACTTGTGGATGAAATAACATTCTGTTTTCAAACTTGGTAAGTAAATTGTTTACCACAAAACACAGGCCAAGTTTAATTTTGGGTTCAGCGGTACACATAGTTCTGGAGTTATGCCCCTTTTCACTTAGAAATTTTGTGAAACGCGGGGTATCATGTAATGCATGATTACTATATTTGTTTGTGAAACGCGGGGTATCATGTAATGCATGATTACTATATTTGTCTTATTTACTGGTATACTTTGTTAAGGCTAAACCACATTGTAGTTCAACAACGAAACATCACAGACAAACAACTTACTATAGACGCACCCCTGACCGAGAACTCATGAAAATAATTAGGGTTGATGATAAGTACGAGAAAATATAATAAAAAGGCATCAAATTCAAAACGTTGAAATTCCCAGTTTTTCTCTTTCAATCAGGAACATATATTGAGATATACGTCCTTGTTTCAGAGTAAGGGAGCATGTTTTTTTTTTTTTTTGTTTTTTTTTTTTTTTTTGTTTTTTTTAATGAATAACTTCATATTTACAAAAACATAAATAAACAATACAATGACATAATACATGTACAAACAAGACAATCACAATTACAAGAAATAGGATATGATAAGAAAGACATATTTTTAAACACCATACAGCAGGAATTGTATTAATTAATAAATTCAATATGGACATGCAGTTAAAGTTAAATATTCTAAACGTAATTTACCATTTTTATGGATCTAGAATTTGGCTCCAGGGGTTCCAGTACTTAACATATTCATCAGGATTAAAGTGTCCGAAAGAAACATATTTCTCTAAAGTTACGTTTTCTTTTAAAAAATTTTTCAGGGCATTTAAATTTAAGGGAGCATGTTAAAATAAAACATGCAATGGTATAAAAAAACAATAATGCTTTCATGTAGGAAAAATGTCACTCAGAGCCGTCATGTCAGAATGTACAAGGAGGTCTGGAACTTTCCCTTATAAATTTCACAGTATTTTTCAACCTGAAAACTGATTTTTATTTATATTTTTTTATGCACATGTGTGAAATATATTTCACTATTTTCATGTATTTATGAAGTAATGGAATTATTTGAGATACCCATACAGTTAGCATACATAAATGGTCTGCCTCGATCCAGACCATATGAGAGGTCCCGCTCGATCCAGACCATATGAGTATACACATACAGTCTGACCAAAAGAGTATGGTCGGACCATATGAGTATGCATGTGGTCCGGACTGTATGCGTACGGGTCAAATACCCGTATGGTCTGGAACATGTACACGTATATAAAAACTTCGAAAATAGGTCCTTAGCTGATTCAGTTTCGAATATTTATTCATTTCGAAATGAATTTTATCATCTTTTGATATTGGTATCCAAATGTTTTGATTATATCAATCTGACATAATTAATTTGGGTAGTTAATTATTGGAAAATCAAACTAATTTTACTCAATTTATAACTTTATATCATACTAATAAATATGTTTGTGCCATTGCCAGCTCTTTTAATATATAAAAATATGTATGATTTTATATATTGATACAGATATGCAAATAAATAAATCTGAAAAGACATATCTGTCATATAAATTTAATTCTCCAGTTTTGTATATTTTAATTTTTGTTGTGGTATTAAAGTTAGTTGTCATGTTTCTTTTTAAAGATTTTTTAAGAAATGATTCCTTGTGAAAATTCCCTTTTTCAGGATAAATGCAAAGAGTGATATGAAAGATTTCAGGAAAAGGGTACTTATGGAAATATGCATAGTCAAGCCCACTGTAGACGCAGTTTTATAAGTAACATCAGGTCATTACAGGGGAAAAAGGGGATATTCATTGCCTAAAAAGTATATGCATGTTTTCTTTCTTTCATTTTATATGCCTGTAAATACATGTATAGGGTCATACTGTATGGATAGCTGAGCTTTTATGTCTAATGGGTAATAAAATGTCAACAGCTGTGCAAATCTTCACAATCCATCTTAGCTGTAGGTGCTGCAACAACACAATTTTTGCTTGTATTCCAATTCTTAACGTACATATTATTTTATTAATTTTGCTCTGGCATATCTATTTCTTGTTTTATTTTTCTTCAATTCTTCTTAATATATTTTTTGTGTTTTTATATTCCAATTAATCATGTATATTTATTTTTAAATATCTGGCTTTCTCATATATTTCATCATTTTTTGTGTACATTTTATCCCAAATACTCGTATCTTTCATGTATTTTATATTTTCTTCCTGTACAATGTATTTAAAATATTTGACCATTTTAACATTTCTTTTGCTTCAATAATCATGGGCAAATTAATATACAATAAAGTAAAATGTTTCTGGTGTTTTTTTCTTCTTCAACACATAAATATCTACCTTGTCAATCAGTATGGATGATTAGTACCAGCTGTGTGTACTGATTATCATCACAGTGCTATTTGTGTGACTAAAATCATATTTTTTTTATTTGATTAGTATTGATTGGCTAAATAATCGGATTTTAAATCAATAACTATCTTTCAAACCAGTATTCTTTCCTTTTGTCGTCTTTGGAATGTTGGGTTTTCATATTTTTCTCATTCTAAAAAAATTAGAAAAGAGCATAAACTGAACAAAATCATATTTTTTTTCATTTTGCCTGATTTGAAGATCTTATACAACATAATTGGTGAAATGGCCTTATCCAAAAACTAAATTTACAGTTACTTCGGTATTTTGTTATTGAATGTACATGTATTCATGATTACATGTACCCATGTTGTGTCTCAAAGCGACAAGCAAAAGAACGGTTCTGGATGCAAAAAAATTAATCCAGCTTGAATATTAAATCCTGACTTTTTGAGATAATTAAATTTCTAAAAGCAACAGGAAATTTGTGTTAAAATTTACAAATAACACATTTTCCAATTGCAGATATTATTACTTCCAGATTCAGTACAATGTCTTCAATTATTGATTTTGTTAAATACTTTTCGATATACAGTCACTGACAAAAGTTTTTTCTTCATCTCCCTCCGAGCATTCATCTCGGATTACATTTGTGATAACCAGCGTCTACAATGTAGCTGTTATTGTTTTGTTTTGACTTTTTTGTACATAGTTCTTGTTTGATTTTATATTTTATTGTATTGTGTTTTGAAAAAGGCCCGGAAAGGGGCTGAAATATTAACTGTATTATTTGTGTACTGTTCACGTTCGTCTATTATTTGATTTTATGCTTCTCACAAAGTGTGTAGCCTGTCGGATCCAGTACGTCGGGAATTTTGGTGTTGTTGCTTTGTTTATAGATGTTCATATTTATATATATATATATATAAAGTGGTCTATAAATAACAACAAACATTTATGTCTAAAGAGTGTGGATCACACAAAGATAAGTGTATTGCATTTCCACATAATGAAATTATAGTTTGTCTAAAAATGTAATAAACACACTAATAAATGTAAATATTTTCATGAAATATCTACAAAAGGTCTTGAATTAGTCGCTAATATTCAATTAACAAAGAGTCTTCGTCAGGCGAGGCTGAACATTTAAAATATCTGAAAAATATTTTTGTTGGTATGAGTGCATCGTTCATTTGATGTAAAACATATTAACCACAAATATTTTTTAATGTATAACAATAATAGGTGTATTATCTACTGAGAAACGTATACATATTACATTACATTTCAGATCATTGAATGTAATTCATCTTGGGACAAAGAAGCCCGAAAACTCAGAGAGAGATTTTGGATATACCAGCTCAGATCACTTGAGCCTGATGGACTTAATGAAAAAGACGAGAAACGTTTTAAAAAGTAAATACAGTAGATTTAAATTCTTTTTTTTTTATGTATTTTATTTTTTGTATTACATTAACATAGTTATTATTAAGACAAACATATATCAGTTTAATATGTAGAAGATTCTTTGTGAATTGATTATTAACGACTAATTTAAGACCTTTTTTAGATATTTCATGAAAATATTTACATTTATTAGTGTGTTTAATATATAATATATATATATATATATGCTGTCTATAAATTCAGTCAACGTAGAAACTTGTTCATCTCCCCGGATTTGCGAATATTTACGCTAATGCAAGGCCTAAAAATTAAAAATATAATGGTCTATCGTAGGAACCCAACGGGGTTAGAATTAGAGAAAGGAATAGCGAGATTGCCTTCCCACCGAGGGATTTGGCTGTTTTTCGAATGCATAGATATTACAGACATATTACACTGCCCACGCCAAATCTGTGGGAGTCCAAAGGGATGTAAAATAGAACGAACTACACATTTATTTATGTGACACTTGAGTATATAAGCGCCCCCATTAAAATGTGGGCTATTTCAATTTTTGTAAAATGACACTTAGAAAAATTGTTTTTATTCGGTTTTCCAATTGTTTTGATATGTGACCAGGACTGGGAAAATGGGGTCAGATGAGGTCATTGGGCTTTTTCAGGTTATTGTATTTTTGGAATGCATAACGTTTCGATAAACTACTCTGAAAATATTTTCAATGAATTACATGTTCTTTCAGAGATACAGGCAGTTTTGTAATTTGACACTTAATGACCATTTTCTCGAAATAACGATATTTTTTACAAATTCGAAAGTTAATATGTTCATACTGCAACGTCAATTTATTGCCTTTAAAACGTTAGTATTTAATCATCCCAAAATAGAAATTGGGTACGTTTCCTTTTGCTTTTGTAAATAGAACGAAACAGGATGTCATATGTCTCCATGGCAATGGCAAATAATTTATACAGCAATACAAAAAACGAGTGATTTGCTGGCAACGTTCGAACAATATCCTAAATGTCGTCTTATAGCAACAATGCTTTGAAATGATTCGAGAATTTGTAAGCAATGTTTCAACAGGTTACCTACGACCACGCCTTCAATGCTAGAAATGTTATAGCAATAATACCGATTACCACACAAATATGTTACCTTGTAGCAATAAATGTCTTAGATATGAATAGAGTGATTTTGCTAGCATTGGTACGGCAATGTTACGAACGACCACACCGTAGATGAGATTATTGCAATAAATGTCTTTCGTGTAGTTTCAGCATTACCGGCTACTTAAACGTAGAAATCTCTAGGTTGTTTGTGTGTTTTCGTGATGAAACAATGCATCCAAATCCATTTTTGTCATTATTTTGATCATAATTTGAATTCGGCGTTTTCGTATGCTTTCCCTTTCTTAAACACACAACATGAATTATAACATAAAAAACAAACGTAAAAACCTCGTAAATGTAAAAGATCTGTATACTGTTTTCAAAAACAATGGACGACATGGATTGTTTACTAAACTCTGCTCAATTCCTGTTAATCAACTTTACAAAATCTCTTTGAAATGTGATACCATGTCTGTAAATAGTCCGCTTTATGAATGTTCCATAAATATTGATGCTTTCTGCTTTCATCGGCTTTATCCGAGAATCGACAAAACTGATGAACATGTTAAACAATTTTTGAAAATAAAATATATAAATAAAGGCATTGATCTGATCGATATCGCAGGCATTTTTAGGGACCCCGACATTCAAAAACTTGTTCCAGTTTATTTTGACAACCAAGACATGCTCTTACAAAAAGCCTACTAGAAGTATTTTTTTCAATTACTCTTCTATAACCTGTGATGCTAGTTTTGAGGAGAACTATCCAAGCAGCTGAGATTGTTCCACAACACCATATCGCTATGACCCGTGCGGACATATATTAACCGGGAACTTGAACATCATCGATCATAAAAGAGGTTAGGAATTTCTTTAGAAAGGGGCCTAAATATCGCCCACCTTCGAAAATTAACTGGCAATCTTGTTTTGATATTATTAAAGACGCAGTTACCAACTATTGTATAAAATGGTGCAAACGAGAAAGTGCAGACAAACACGCACTCAATATGTTCAGAGATAAAATTATTAACAAAGTCACCAATAGAATAAATTTTTATGAAGATAATTATAAAGAGTCACCGCCTAAGCTGTCTGTAAACAGAATTAAGTTAAAATTAAAAGATCTTAGTAATAAATATGTGTTTGTACCAGTTGACAAAACCCCTAACAAAATTTCTATTATTTGAAAGAAATACTACATCGATGTCCAACAAAATGAATTATCAAAGTCTAACACTTTCAAACGTACTAATTTTGAAGAAAAATCATTAACCAAACAGCAATTCAACGATACAAAAATGCTCCAAGTTCCAACCAAAGATAACACCTTGCCTACTATGTACTGGGTTCCTAAGCTTCACAAAAATCCCTACAAACATCGTTTTATTTCGGCATCGAGTAACTGTTCTACCACTAATTTATCCATCCATTTAACCAGTGCGTTCACCTGTTTAAAAGAGTTAGTTATCAAATACTGTGAAAAAACCTATCAAAACTCTGGTGTAAATTACTTTTGGAGTGTAAAAAATTCCATTGAAGTTTTAGATAAATTACAATCAATAAAAAGACCAGGTTCGTATATTGACAGTTATGATTTTTCTACACTTTATACAACCCTTCAACATAAATTGATTAAATCAAAATTGGGACAACTTATTAAATGGTCTTTCAAATTTTCTGGTCAACAGTTCATTTGTTGTAATAAAAAGCAAGGATTCTTCTCTAATATCATATACAATAATCATAGTTCCTGGACTTGTGATGACATGATTAAGGCACTGAATTTTTTGCTGGACAATATTTTTGTTCGTTTTGGCAACATCGTTTATCAACAGGTCATTGGAATTCCCATGGCTACAAACTGTGTACCTCTCATTGCAGATCTTTTTCTGTTCTGTTACGAACGGGACTAACCCTAACCCTAACCCTAACCCTATTTCAATTTTCAACGATAACAGCAGGTACATCGACGATATCCTTACTATTGACAATTCCCAGTTTTTAGACTATGTCGACCTCATATACCCGCAAGAACTCAAACTTAATAAAGCAAACGATGATTCTCAATACTGCCCATTTCTTGATCTAACTATCATCATTGACTCTGGCAAAATTAAAACTAACATTTATGATAAAAGGGATGATTTTGATTTCTCAATTACTAATTTCCCTTTTCTTGATTGGCGACGTTCCTGTAGCTCCATCATACGGGGTGTATATATCACAACTATTACGATTCGCACGCGTCTGTTCTACTCTTGACGACTTTAATGAGCGTAACCTCACTATCACATCCAAACTTTTACAACAAGGTTACAGATTTCATAAATTGATTAACATTTTATAGAAGATATGAAGATTTGATTTCTAAATATGGTGCGACTCGCAAACAGCTCATTACTAAGGGCATTTCTCACCTCGATTTTATGGAAATTTTGTTAAAAAATGTCAAAAACTGATAAAAAATCCAGAAAAACTGGGACGTAACTTACATTCTTTACGTAATAGGGGATATTGACAGGATATTCTTCAGGATTTCGTTAAATTGGATTTGGGATCCAATGACCTGAAGATATTACAGGTATACTGGCCCCTCACTGATACTGCCAATGTCTACTGAAATCTCTGATAATTCTTTACCAAACCCTAAAGGGGAGTTTTGAGTTTGATCTTTATTTCGTAGTGCGACAGTGTTTTACCAGCAGACTAGGTTCCTTGAGCTAGCCGGCAGTTTAGCGGCGAGCACTCCTCGACCCATCTTTCTAAATTACGTTTTGTCTTTTTCTTTCCTTCTCAAGATTGTGGTCTTGGAGTAAGTAGTCTTCCTGTATTGGGTTTTATTTGTATGTTTTATTTTACTATAGGGAAACGGGATAGAGAAAGGGGAGGTTTGGGTACCCATAAACCGGTTTAACCCTACCGCTAGCTCTTGCTAATGCCGGTACCAAGTCCGGCTATCCCGAGTTCCTATCGTTGTCCATGTTTGTCCTTTGTCATTTTATTGTTTTTCTCATGCGGTTCTCTGGTGGATTGTGGCATGTGATTGTGGTTAACGGCCATTGTAGGTGTTTCCTGTTATCTTTCTTATATTATTATATTAAACATACAATGGCGTCAACTGTCACATGGCATATAAATTTATTTAGAGAATAAACCTAATTTCTATTTAACTGTTTTATCTCGCTATGTAACATGTCTTCTGCCTTAACACCACAAAGATTTAAATACTGATAAACTAGTAAAGGTCACATTGATCGATTGCACAATGCTGGAAGTGGTAAAATAAGCATATGAACATTTCGACAACATAAGTCTTCGCTGTTCCAATCAAATTAAAACAATTCAGAGACCAGTGACATTTGTTGACAAATAACCAGAAAGATCTTATAAAATCGGGCTATATCCATTAGGGGAAGACCATTGGTTTTTCGAAAACGGGAGGGGGTCTTGAGTGATTTTTTTTTTTTTTTTTGCTAAATGAAAAAATCTTGCTGTAAGTGATAATGAATAAATTGATTTTGGTTTGAAAAAAAATAATGGAATTAGATAATTTGATGGGTCAATTATTGCAAATAAATATTTTGTTCGAGATGAACATGAAAATATATTATTCTATAAGCAAAATCTTCCAGCCATTCCCCGCTCCCTCCCCTGAAAATCAAATTGTTATTGCCTTTGCCCTCTACCATTTTTTTCTAAATTCAAGATATTGAAGGTTTTAAAATAAAATTTATTGTGAATCACACCGAAGTTCTTAACATTTTACTGAATGATATCGAATTTCTACGGTTCATCAGAAGAGGCATCAATCTGGTGGTAATATATGACAAAATATTGAAATTACTGTATATGTAGTTTCTGCGCATGGCTATTTCAAGAAATATACATACAAGGTGATCAACTGTATATTGCGATGCAGGAGTGTAAGCAATTTTGTACCATATGCGCGACATTTAAATGAGAATGATAAGTATTACAAAATCGCAAACTGTCGTGGTGTTGTGGCTTTCTTGTGTTTTTTTTCTGTTGACTAGATTCACGAGTTTATGGACTATAGCTTCGATATTCGTTTCAAATTTATTTCCTTAGATCCCAACAACCAGAAATCTCTAATGCTGTACCATAGGCCCAAAATTATCCGATATAATTTGCCCTGCGAAAATGTATGTCAAATGAAATTGTATGAGAATATAAAAATGAATATGACTGTCGCCCCCGTTTTGTCAAGTACAGATTTTATTTCAAAGCTCAAAGCTGTATTCGTCTCGGATGTTTTACTGTCGCCAACGTTAATTTTATAACCGTAAAAATCAAATGAAATCAAAATTATTTGAGATTTTGACAAGACTGATAACTACAGTAGTAGTTTGTGGCCATTGCTGACATAGTCATTAGCCGGAGAAGTTACCAGAATTCTAACTCTGGCCATTAATTTTTTCTAATTTATTTTACATTGCAAATTGCAAACATTGCCGGTTTTAAGCAAAGAAAAAAACGTAATAAGTTAATGATTATTGGACTGTTTAAGAAGTCTAAACTCTTAATATGCCATTTGCAAGCATAAATACTAATCAGACTCTTCTAAAAGAACGCAAAGACAAGAAAAGTAAACAACACTTTTAAAACATAAATACTCTGCCAGTTCCTCTTTCCTTGTCTTGTGAAAAGAAACGAAAATTGTATGTTTATCCATATTGTTCCGTAGTAAATCATTTCACAACGGCCGTAGAATAAAATACCAAAGAAAAAAGGAGTAGTTACAAAAATGAAAGTCCAAAAACATGACCAAAACGAGAACACAGAAGGCAACGACGTTAGCAAGACGCAAAAAACAAAAACAAAACATTTAAATCAAGGCACTCACACTGAACTCCCATAAAACTGAGGGTGGATTCAGGTGCTCCGGGAGGGGGAAAATGTCCTGCTCTATCAACAAAACCCGTCAAACATTAAGCGAGGTAAAAAAAGGTTTTGAAAGATCTGTTTGGTAGCTGATTGGTTTATGCCATTTTTATCCCTCGGAAAAACCAATTAAAGTCCATGGTATGTGTTTCTACTCACACCTTCCAACAGTACCAAAGGACAAATCGGAACCATAAACATCACTAGTTAATGAAGACAAAACTAAAACATACTAGATAACATAAAAAACTAAAAGCACTGGCAGTATGGATACCCATAAAAACCGTGAGCGACATCAGGTGCTCCAGAAGGGTAGGTATGTCATGCTCTTTTAAAGCCTGTAAGTTAATATCGGAAAATGTCAAAATAGGTAGTCAAATCCGGAAAGAAATATTGAATCCCAAACACCTGATATTCAAATAACTAAATACCGAAGTCACTCTGAATTTACTTTCTGCATATGCTCATTTCGACAACTTATGTCTCATCAGTGCAGATAAAATCTAAACGTTTGGAAGATCATTAACTTCAAAGATGTTTAAAAACTGACAGAGAACACATAACCAAAGTGATCTAAATTTAAAGCTAAAATCAGCTAAGGACAGAGCTTTGCATAAGGGAGATACTCCTTAGTTTTCAATAAAATTTACAAAATTTTAGATATTGGAAGGTTTAAAAAATAATCGGCTTTCGGGTCAGCACCGAAGTACTGACTACTGGGCTGGTGAATACCCTCGGGGACTAACAGTCCACCAGCAGTGGCATCTACAAATCGGCATTCAAATTCGTACTTAGAGGTCTTCGTAAATGCATGTTTAACCAAGATAAATATGCATTCATTTTCATACTTCATCTGACAGTTCCCATATACAGTTTTAACAATAAAGAACCGTTCAATAAACAACTGTACAAAGTGTTCTTCTAAGCAACATGCATCTCATTTTTTTTTAATTTACAAGAATTTCAGAAGATTGTTGTGTGGTGGCTTGGGAAAAACTACATTGATATAAACGTAAAAGAAGAGCTATTAATATTTATACGATTCGTAAAACGACGATAAAATAATGCACAAGTTCCTGATTTTTAGACATTTAAATGGACTTCCGACATTGTGGTTTGAAACAAATTTTTGTGTTTTGTTCTCAACAACCTAGTTTTTTTAACCTCGAATGGTTTTCACAAGAATATAGAAATCGATTCCGGAAGTAATCTAAAAATTTGTTTGTTTTACCCCGCATCAAAACATAATATATATTGAAACTGCTCAAGTTTTGAAAAATTAAAAAATTAACTCGTGTCACAATACGTAAGATGTATTAATTGTGTTTTCCGTCGAATTTAACGTTGAAGGCTTTGTAGTAATTAACAATCATTTACTTGGAGATGATACATCATATAAAGTGCAGCATTGATGTATTAGTTCTACTGCATAAAAATTCGAAGTCTTGGTATGTCCGATTCATCTGATTTTTTTTTTTTCGTATTACTTGGCCTCAGAACACCTGACTTGGATGGAAGGGAAAAACAATGCGTATCGTCCTATTCTACTTTCCTTGTATACAGGATATTTCCTGTTTTATCTTTGATTAATTCAAATGATTTTTAAAGATGGCCTTTCAAATTCTTAGAATTGCAGTAACATCAGGTGAAAGAAATGTTTTGAATTCGGAGATGACGTATAATTATACTAAAATAACAATTACTTTGGTTTTATGTTGTTTTCTTAAACAAGGCGGTAACATAGAACTCAATTTTGAATTATACTTTTATAATTCATATTCCGTGGCTTCGAATATAGAATAATTATATATTACGGAATTCATATCGTATGAACAATAGGATAAAATGTATCATTGTACAACAACACAATATTTCCCAAACAAAGCAACCAAAAGTAAGCGTGTAATAAATTTCCACATAGAACTAGTGCAAATATGACTTAAATTTCGTGACGTCATTGACAACAAAATTTCATTATAAACAGGAATTTCAGCTCTGCTATACAATAAAAGGGTTATTGCATGAATATTTGGAAATATTATCCCCCCAGAATGTATATTGCACTCGCAAGCTTATACAATAAAAAATTCTACTCGGGACAATATTTATCAATTATGGACTTTTTACACAGTCAATATTTTATATATGGACCTGTTAGGTTTATATTGACCGAGGTCAATATAGTCCTAACAGGTCCATATTTAATATATTGACAGAGTATTAAGTCCATCATTTTTATATTACATATGTAGTTTTATGGTATCTCATTACATTTTTGTGGGGGAAAATTTTGTCAATACACAAGAATGTAATTAGAAATAGAAATTAGAAACTGACACACGTAAAGTTTTTGAAATAAAAATTATTTTAGAAATGTAAAGTGAGAAGAATAGAGAAACAAATATACTTCAAAAGAAATCTAAATCTAAAACGAAAAAGCAAAAAAAAATGAAGAAGAAAAAAAAATTAGCAGTCCAGATGAAATTTTATTTGAGTGGACAATAATGTTAAAAACACTTTAATTCTCTGACACAAAAGTCAATGTACATTAAGTCAAATACTACTTCAAAACTGGGACTAATTTGTGCAAATCTAGTAGCCATCTTGATCAGAGCAACGATCGCCAGATTGTACCAAAACAGTTTTTATCATTAGTTAAGGGAAGTAAATCGTTATTTGATAATTTCAGATATAATAAATAAATATGCATGGTATACTAGAAGATAGACTTAAAACATAAATAACAAACACAATTTCTAATCATAATTACAAATATACTCCAAAGCTCATTAATTGCGCTAGTTGATTATTTCTAACACCATTTGATTTTTCAGTATTATATGATTCTTGAATAACAAATTTAAATGCTTGTAAGGATAATTGTTTCCTGTAATATATATATGTAAACTGTCTATAAATTCAGTCAACGCGGAAATTTGTTCATCTCCCCGGATTTGCGAATATTTACGCTAATGCAGGGCCTTAAATTAAAATTTAACGGTCTATCGTAGGAACCCAACGGGGTTAGAATTAGAGACATGAATATCGAGCTTGCCTTCCCACCGAGGGATTTGGCTGTTCTTCGAAAACACAGATATTACAGCCAGAATACACTGCCCACGCCATCTCTGTGGGAGACCAAAGGGATGTAAAATAGAGTGAGCTGCAAATTTATTTTGACACGTAATACGAGAGTTAAGTATATTAATTAACCGAAATTTGAACATGGATTTGGTGGTGTAGTGGTTAGCGTAGCAGACTCTCCACCCTTAGTACCTTGACAGAGGGGGTTCGAATCCCACTGGAATCAACAAAAAATTAATATTTAATATTAAAAGACTTAGACTTATACTTTGGCTTTTGTTTGATAAAAAAAAATACATTACAGGCAGATGACTCAAGCCTAAATGATTAATTTCATTTTTTTTAAACAGAAGTACCCCAAATTGCAGTTAATTTATCTTCTGCATATGGCCATTTCGACAACAAGTCTCATCAGTGCAGATAATATCAAAACAATTGGAAAACCGATTCAAAACGAACAATTTCTGAGTGTAATTTTCAAATAAATTTTGAAATAGCCCCCATTTTTTTTTTTTTTTTTTTGAAAATTACACTTTGAGTTATTCATGTTTTTTTTATTGTTGCTGTTGTTGTTTATCACCGACTGTAAGTATTATTTTATTTATACCTCAAAGAGAATTGTTACAGATACGGGACAAGTATCTGGTATATGAAATATATTAACATAAAAACCACAATTTTGATTTGTCTTAATGTTTCCAAAGTGTTTATTTGAAACGTACATGTGCAGGAAATTACATAAGCAGCAATTACTGTAAAGTTATGACATCAGAAAAAAAATCCACATACATGTACTGCAATCTGGTGTATAAGATATGCCTGACAGTTTAGAATGTAACTATGGAGATGACGTATCAGACGGCTGAACAAACAAATGAACACGGAACGAGATATAATGATGCATGTGTGTCGATTTGTGCTACATATAGGTGTAATCGAAGCAGGAATTGAATCATTCAGTTCTTGGTCTTCATTAAGCTCACTTTTGTTCGCATATATCTTCTTTTATATAACAAATTCCAACCGTCATTCTTTATCTTGGAAAAAAATAATATAAATACAGTACTAATCATTCAACAGCAATGTATATATATGTTTTCGAAAATAAAACCTTTTAGTATTAGGAAAGTTCTGTTGATTAACGGTAAATTCCCGTGTAACACAAAACTAACAAAGAATTCGAAAAATGCAATGGTAACACTTAAATGAAGTTACGACTAAATGACATATCATCAGTTTTGCAATTGAAATTTCAAGCATAATCATGTATCTAATTTATTCTGAGAAAAATTGTTTCCGGTGCACAGTTGAAAAGTGTAGGAGAAGTTCTGATCCCTTAATCCCAAAAAATGACCTACAATAATGGAATTTCAGGTCTTGTTTGTCACCGGAAAAGTTCTTCCATTATATAAAAAACACACACACATTGATAATACCAGTAAATATTAATATATAAATGTTGAGCTATGTGTAAACGATTGTTTAATCTATTTTGTAGCCCTCCGAGTGGTTTTTCGTCAATTTCAAATCTTAGTATAACCATTGTCATATATGACGAAGGAGGGATATTAGCATTGATATATTCAATAGGTCAGAAATACAGTCTCATAACAGCTTTTGATGTCTGAGGTTCGAGGTTGACTCATTTCTGACTTCAATTACTCAATAGTTCAAATTTTTCGAAAGTACCGTATTCTTGAATTCCATGAACAGCCATAGAAAATTATATTTATTTAAAAGGTTATGCAGCTTGTGTATGTATTTGTTCATAAAAAGTCAATTTTATCATTTATGTAGGTGTAATAAAGGCAAACTCTGATTCTTTTTAAACATATATAATTTTTATTGCAATATGTTAATAGCTATCAAAAGATACTAAAGTATTGTGAATAAAATTCCAATCATTTACCTCCTTTAACCTACACTTTTAGAATCATGAAAGAAATCTCTTCAATTAAAAAAAAAGCGAGATAACTCGAGCCTTACGTTTGTTAAGTTGGTTAAGTTAAAGTACGTTAAGTAAAGTAGCTTATCCGGACGTCTCTACTATGGACAAGAATTGTTTGAGTAATGTTACTCCAACATTTGGACAAGAACAGTTAGGGTAAAGAAATCTCTATTATTCGGACAAAAAAATCTTAGGGTAATGTTACTTTATTAGTTGGACAAGAAATGTTGGGGTAATGATTCTCTATCAATTGGATAAGAAATCGTAGGGTAATGTTACTCTTACCGGGCATGATATAAACCAAAGATCTTTTTACCATTTCATATTGTTATGTTTCAATGCTTAAACAAGGCAACATCGAGTAATGTTACTCAAATTAAATGTAACGTTTGATCTTATATTGATAACTGTTTGACTAAATTACTTGAAACCGTATAAAAAAGGACATACGTGGAATTTCCTTTCTTATTTTGGACAGCATTTAAATATTTGTTGAAACTGTTATCTGCAGATCTTAAATGTGCATTGGAAATACGATATCTTGTTGTGTTTCTATTCCATATTTTTACTGCTCAGGTATGAGTATAAGTACATGTACCGTACAGAATTACAGGCAAACGTCGATGATAAATTATTGTGATAGATACACCACTCTGCTTATTTCATTTCCAATTGCAATTTGTTAAGTGTAATTAATGCTGGTATCTTTGATTATCTGATGTTTTGCATATTATCAACACTTTTGTTACCCCTGATCCAACTTTTGTATCCTGTTGTGAACTATTGTAATTTGTTTAACAGACGATTAAATATTTTAACATAAATTTATCTAGTCATTGTAACACTTAGTCACATAATATAAGTGTTCATAGTTTCATCATATTTTTGTATTTTGTCTGACTGCTGAACCACGAAGTAAATTTGAAAGTTGGTATTTTCACGCAGCAATTTCGAAATATAAGATACTGATAGTGACAGCTACAAGTACCGTAACTGTTAGAGAAAAGTTGAAATACATTCAAAATGTGTATGTTTCTTATTATTTTAAGTTTAGCAAAGTTATCTTGTATTGCTGGTTTGAAGTAGAGCAATCTTCTACTGTCGTCATCATTTTCAAAATGTATCTAAGGTACCATGGGCCGATTTTTACATTTTGCAAAATACGCTTACAATGCGAATTTGTAACTTTTGAAATAATTTTGACTTATTTGCTAATATTGGATCAGAAAATACTAAAGCTGACATAAATGATACTTAAACTTTATTCACCATAGACATGATAGAGATATAATATAACATTTTAAAAGTAAACATTTTTTCGAACTTAAATCCTCAGTTATCTGGATTAGTTCAAAACAGATGTACACAAAGTTCATATTGGAACTCTTTGAAAATCGCTTCGAAATAAAATTAATATTCACTGTTGTCGAAAATTATTTATCTTTGGTGTAATACGAAGTTATCACTATGTCAAGTATACCAATTAACAAACATAGATCAATAAAATCCCCGAAAGATCGCATCGAGAAATTGCTACATGAAAACTGCAAATATCCATAATACTTCATAGTTTGACAATCATAAAAATGCTTAAGTCCGATTAAACATTTAACCTAAGCGATGAACCTACAGAAGCTTATATTGCAGGACTATGTAACTATGTCTCATCCCACAACACTACTATTCGAAACATGGAGGAGTCTGGCTCCCCATTCTATCCACCATAATCTTATCTATAAAACAATGAGGCTTGAGCAAAAAAGATAAAAAAATGCCTCTCTTTTTCACAATATTTTTAATAGAAAGTAGATTTTTACAATGCACAGCCAGATCGGAGACTCTCCCCGTTTAATGTAGTGGTACAATAGGAGAGGGTGTGGGTTTAACAAATGCGTCCTTGATCAATGCTTTTACGTACTGTAAGCTTAAGGTAGTTTTGCTTTGCTCCCCAACTGATGCCCTAAGTGCATATTATTTATAATATGTTCAGAATTATAAAACAAGATATGGGTATATAGACAGAAAGGCAACCCAATGTACTCACAACTTACGAATCCACGTATTCGTTCTTAATTGAAGTATGGACCATGCCATACACATATACCCCTTTTTTAAACGATCTACAAGTAACTAAACCAGCAGTTGACGGACAATGTCGATACTTCAAGAACGTGTGACATACAACCGACATGTAGATTCATCTCTAGTTGCACTAAATAACAGCTTTATCGAGCGGTACATTTTGCTGTGCTCTGGCCAGTTGAATATCCTATTAAAAACAAACAGATAAAGACCGAGTCCCTTGTTTTGTTAGATATAGGTATACACACAATATATACTCATCAAACTTCAAAAGCTTTTTTTCACAAAATTTGTGAAATATGTTCTACCCAGAAGTAAAAACGCCAAACACTTGATTTTTTTGTCTTATTTGATTGGCTAAGTAACATATCTCCAAATGATCAAAAGTAAAATCCTTTTAATTCGTGTACATGTTAAATTTAAAGGTCATTGATAAATCCTATGAAAACCCTATGAAGGTTTGTTTCCATAAATATTACCAGTAAACTATCTTTATTTCCGAATTAACTATTTCAGTAAATTTCAGAAATCTTGAAGTTGAATTACCAGTTGACTTCAAGTAAATTCATAAACTATAGCTGAACAAAATTTTCTTGATAAATGAAACTACCATAAACGCATCTATTCATGCAGTTTTAATTGGTACTACTTGCATTAGTTTCCAGTCATGACCAGTGGAATTGAAATGTTTAATAGAAGCCTGTGGTCTTTATTTTTTTTCAGAACGTGGTCACGGTTTAAGTTAATACGAAGGTTAAGGATTTTTTTAATTCACCGACATACTGTTGTTAGCAAACAGAGCAAGTAATAAAATTGATGGCGTTTTGCGACTTGCATGATAAATTGCTTAATATTTTAATAGGACTTGCATGTGGCTGTGCTTTGAATACTTTTGTTTTCGAGCTATATTTGCACAGAAGGCAACGTATGTCGAGACGTGTTGAAAAGTGGTCTGTTCAGGTAAATGTAATTTGACTCTAAAGATAATGTCTTTGAGATTCCTAGGAAAATGAAATGATACGGGAGGAAGTTCTGGACAAAGGGATTTCATTTTGGTTGATGAATATATAATTGGCATATATTCACCAAAATAGCGGACAAAGGAGGTAACTATGGATTAAAAGTAGTTACCAGTGGTGTCCGCGAATTTTACTTCTTTCTTTTCCGATAATCTATCAAGTCACCTTGGTCATTTGAAGAGACCTTTTGAATAGTTAATCTGCCGAACCCCTGTTCACAAGATATTATGAAAGTTCTCTCCTCTGTTTACATTTTCTTCCTGTGAACAAGGGTTGAAAGTCCATGTGGAATTGCTTTAACACAGTGTCTAGGAGTGCAGCTTCTAGGGAGAAGGTACGTATGTGAATCTGTCGCTTTACTATGCAACTCAAAATGTATTTGACTATCGACGAGTATTGCTGTCGTATTACGGAATTCATTTGTTGTTTCAGATATACTGACTATAAATTTTAATGAGAGTGATAACTTTTGATGAATTCTGTAAATTCATCAATATGTGCTCTGGTATCAGACCATTTCATTTCGATGTCATCGATGAAGCACAACAAGATGTCAGGTTAATATGGTGCGTCTTGGAGCGTAATGTAGTTCTTATGCATAGAAAAGTATCATCGGCACTGGAAAAGCAATGTAAAAACAATTTTGAAGATGAAATGGGTTTTTAAGTACTTTTTTTTAAAAAGGAAATAAACGAGGAATCGGCGTAAAAGAAAGTATACTTTTTCCTAAGCTATTATTCAAGGTTTTTCGCACCATTCAATATACTCCATGAAGCTGGAGACTTTTGAGTTGATGATTTCAGAACCGCATCGTGTGTTTCTTTCTTTTCTCGGTCGATGATTGATTGACCCCAATAATCTGAATTTTTCTGTTTCAAATAAATGGCCACTTAATCTAAGATGAAGGGATTGAAGGGACATTTTTTTTTATAAATCAGCGCTGATTGTTTCATCTTAAATTGAAGGATGTAGATGTTTCCCAAAAGTTATGTATTTTGCATGGATCACATATCAAGATATAGATGAAGTTTGAAGAAATGTAGTTTGAATTGGCATAGATTTTGTTTTTTTCCTTAGTCACCTCCCTCCTAAATATAGACTTTGTGACCGTCGGATTTCAACACTTACAGTTGATGCGTCCACAAGGTTTAAACACGCCTAGAATCGTTAGGTGTACATTTTTGATTTTGGACTTAACAAGAATGTCGCAAAAACTCTTTTTTCGTCGGTATGCCATCATTGGTGGTACTGGATATATCTTGCTCAAATTTTGAACGTTCACAATCATTCCCCAATTGATTATTTTTATGACTAGTGACAATTTTCTCTAATCAGGATGGTAGATTGTGATGAAAGGGATTTTGAGATTAGTGGATTTCTTTTTCTTGCATTTTCATAGTGAGTCCCTTGGAATGATATGTACTTTGTCTAAAGCTTTCATAATCACGCCGTCGTCAAAATCACGATAAAGAAGATGCTAACGAGCTCTCCGAGTCGATGTTTCTGTAGATTTTTAATAGAAAAAAATATCTTTATGCGAATGATCGGTTGTACGGTATTCTGCGATTGCAGTGTCTAGGGTGACAGTTTTTTTGGAAAGAGACACAAATGTTTGTCTGTTGTCTTTTCATGAAGGTCAGTTGTGATGATGACATCTTAAATTGAAGAGTAGTATCAAGAAATGAAATTTTCTTGGATGATGATTCATGAGTGAATTTAATAGAATGATAGATATTATAACGAAAATTCAATAAATTCAGACAGATAAAAGAGATGTTCTTCTGTATCATTCCACTTTATATCGATGTCATCTATGAAGTGGTACCAACGCAATGGTTTATATGGAGCAGCAGACACAAGTTGTTCTTCTAATTTGCCAATCAAAATGTTGGCATATGAAGGTACCTTCATTGTGCCCATGCTAGTTCCATTAACTTGATAATAAAATTAAAGGTATAAATGCATGATAAATTAAAGGATATAGAGGAAATGCACATGAGACAAAGTTTCTACAAATACATGGTAAAAACAAGCAAAGGAACAACGTTTTTATTGCTGTTTTACACATATGCAGACAATATCGTTATTAGTGCCTTTAAAACTAACCCCATTTGGTTCCCAACAAAAATCCGTCCACCTTTATCAGTCAGGTAATACAAAAAAGTACAAAATATGTTGCACTACAAATTACAAAAGCACGAATATCATTTATTTGCTGCAGTGTAATATTTGTAATCTCCAATACGTCAAAGCAACAATTCCACATAAGCCCCAATGGACACAGAAGTGACCTTAGTAAAAACAAAAACACTTTTGCTCGTGGGTCAACACTTCAGGTAGTCAGACCACAGTATCGAGGATTTCAATAGAATAAAAATCATCATCGTTGAACAGAACAGCCAATGGAGTGATTCCCATCGTAAAGATTGAGAAAGATTTTGAATCAAAGAACTCCGGGTTTTACATCCGGACGGAATAAATAGAAATAATAGACATATAAAGTTAACTAAACGTGGAACCTGGGATTTTAATATATCTCATACTTAGCCATAGTTTTATTTACTTATTATTATCTTTTTTATTTCCATAGTTGACACTAGTAATTTGTCTTAGTTACTTTAACTGTAAAATGTTCAGACTTGTATGTAAAAATATTTGACATAATGTGTACACTGATAACATGAAGTTACATTTTCTATTTACCTGTGTGAAAGAAAAAAAAATGACATTCTATGTATAATGTCACAGTATTGTTGAGTTATGTAATCATCAATGGCAAATGTACTCAAGCGTATATAAGACACTGAACAAAGTCATTTGTTGACTAAAAATTTTGTCACTTTATTTTTAACAACTTTTATATGTTTTATAGTTATCGTTCCACAATCTTTTAGACTTTATATTTTAATGAAAGGATACGGAGTAAAAGAGCATGAGACCATAACAATTATGTAAACTCAAACTACAATAATTTTAATGAGCTGTATCGCCATTTTGGAAATTAATTCCTCATCAGCAGCACTAGAACCCAAACATAGGAAATCCATTGTTTCAAAAACTGTTTAAAATGCATAAAAGCAAACGAAATTCGAAAAAATCAATAATATCAAATAGATAGGGACAAAATAATATGAATTATTTTGTTTGTGCTACATTGTCCTTTATCGACGATAATAAATATTATCTGATATCCATTAAGTTTTCTAGTTGGTAGTTTTCTAAGACCCTTTATATATATGCGTCGAGTGTCAAGGACGAACTGAGTTAGAGTTTTTGGATATGATATCGAGAACATCTTTCCACTGAGGAATTTGACCATTACAACTTGAGTGACACTCATCACTACATGTGAAGTTCACTGTTACAGATAAGCCCATTTCCATGACTTTACATCACGCCAATGCAACTCGAAACTAAAGATTGGAAAAACGCTTCCGAAATATACTACTCTACTCTATGAAATGAAATGAAATGAAATAAATATCTGAATTAGAATACACAGACCAAAACAGAAATTGAGAATTCTTTATGTGTCCTCCAAAGAAAGGGCAAATGTACAAAATATGTGTGTTATATTATTGGGAATCTTGAAATAATACAAGCAATGAAAGCGTTGTTCAGTTGCTTCATCTTACCATGTATTTTCACTTTATTTACTGCAACAAAAAGCAAGGATTTTTCTCCAATATCTCTTAGAACAATTATTGCTCCTGGACAACATTTATGTTCGTTTCGGCACCATTGTTTATCATCAGGTCATTGGAATCCCCATTGGTACTAATTGTGCACCTCTCATTGCAGATCTTTTTCTGTTCTGTTACGAACGGAAATTCATGAACATTACAAAACGGAACTGTACCAAATAGTGATAAACTTATTTCTATTTTCAATGATAATAGCAGGTATATTGACGATATCCTTACTATTGACAATCCCCAGTTTTTAGCTTATGTCGACACCATTTACCCACAACAACTGAAATTAAAAAAGGCAAACAATGATTCTAAATACTGCCTTTTTCTGGATCTAAGTATCTTCATTGACTCTGGTAAAATAAAAACTAAAGTATATGATAAAAGGGATTATTTGGATTTTACAATTACTAATTTCCCCTTTCTTGACGGCGACGTTCCCCTAGCTCTATCCTACGGGGTGTATATATCTCAACTTGTACGATTCGCTCGTATTTGTGCCATCCTTGATGATTTTAATGAGCGTAACCTCACTCTCACATCCAAACTTTTGCAACAAGGTTACAGATTTCATAAATTATTAAATACTTTTAAGAAGTTTTACAGAAGATATGAACATTTGATATCTAGATATGACGTGACTCGCAAACAGCTAATTACAAAGGGCATTTCTCATCCTCGATTTTATGGAAATGTTGTTAAAAATGTCAAAAACTGATAAATAATACAGAAAAACCGGGACGTAACTTACATTCTTTACGTAATAGTTGATATCGACGAGGTATTCTGAACAAATCCGTTAAATTGGCTTTGGATTCCAGGGACCTGAAGACATATATACTGGCCTCTCAGTGATACTGCCGATGTCTACTGAAATACATGAAAACTCTTTACCAAACCCTTCGGGGAGTTTAGAGTTTGATTTTTCTTCCGTAGTGTGACAGTGTTTTACCAGCAGACTAGATTCCTTGAGCTTGCCGGCAGTTTAGCGGCGAGCACTCTTTGACCTTCTTTCAAAATTACGTTTTGTCTTACCCCCTTTTTTTGTTTCAAGATAGTGGTCATTGAGTTAGAAGTCTACCTGTATTGGGATTTATTCGCATGTTCATGATACTATAGGGAAACGGGATAGAGAAAGTGGAGGTTTGGGTACCCATAAACCGGTTTAACCCTACCACTGGCTTTTGCTAGTGCCGGTACCAAGTCCGGCTATTCCGAGTTCCTATCGTTATTTATGTTTGTCTCTTGTTTTCATTATTGTTTTTCTGGTGCAGTTTGCTTGTAAATTGTGGCATGTGATTGTAGTTCCTGGCCATTGTAGGTGTTTGCTGTTTTCCTGTTTTTGTAATTTCTAGAGAATTTGTCCTATGTCCATTCACTCCATATCCCTTTATTTGTTTATATTGACTTAAGTAATGGTACTTTCAACATATCTGCTTAATAATAAAAATAAATAACTTTATTAGCCATCAAAATTAAATCACTGCGCTGGAAAAAAGGCAAATTAGTAATTTTTTTTCCTTTTTTTTTGGTTGAGAGCACAACCATGAAAGTTCCTTATACAGAATCTCTCCAGGACCTGACGCTGTGTTTCCGTACAATCAAAGTTCTGTTGGATAGCCAATATTTTTGTTTGATTAAAGTTGTCGAGATCACGACCGGGAATTCTAAAGTGTTGGCTCATAGATGAAAATTTTCTTTTGTTATGTCGCTCCTGTGTCCGTTTAAACATTGCTTACAATAGCCGACCTATATAGGGTCACAGATAAAACACTTAGTTAAGTCGATGACATTGCACTTTGCTGCAATAAACAGCACAAATATTTTGTACATTTACCCATGATTGCATGATGTTTACTACCTTCTTCCGTTTGTTTCCACGTGAGCTAATTTTGCCTGCATTATTGTCAGGCTGTCGTTTCAAATAAATTCCGTGAGTTGTATAGTGCTTAAAGGCAATCGTTAGTGATTCGAGAAATATTCTGTTATAGGGAGCTATTTCAGTGCAAATAAAAAATGTACATTTTTTAATGAAACACTTACTTAACTTTTTCTGCACTGAAAGAAAGAAAAACTTTAGGTTAAAATTACATGACAGATCTCTTAATTATTTTTATTCCTCTAAAAAGAGACAAAAAGATGAACAATAACACAGAAGTAGTTTTTTTTCAAATTTAACACTTCACAAGATTTGTTAGAAAAATAAACAAGGGTAACCGATATGTAAGGTTGCTCACTTTGTTGAGGACCGTACGATGACCCCTAGATGCTTTGCTTTTGGTCCTTTTAATCAGAAGATGGGATGTTACCTCCTTGATCTTTAGCTCATTCCCTTTCATTTCCATATGTGATAAATTTGTTATCAGTTGCTGTTTGGCCAAGGATATAAATGATTCGTGTTAATTTTCTAGAAAAAATTGATTAAATTGAAATCTGATTTTTTACTCGACTTTTTCACGTTGTAATGACAAAACTTCCTCAATCTTTAGCTTGTATTACATACAAATTTACAATATTTCATCTAATATCAATATTTCTGAAATATACATATAGCAACAATAATTGCAACATTGCTTTGAAATGAGATTTCGGAGATCTTTTAACTAACACGAACGCTTTTGGTAGGTTTAAAACATTATACGGCGAAAAGACTGTCAATACATCTGTCCTTTTATATATATTTTGCTAAAAAGAAAATTGACACAGTTATGTGTTTATTATGAAATTCAATGCGGTTGAGCAATTTTTTGTTTCAAAAAATTTTGTTACAAATTTTTAAGAAGATCAATATACAGTTGTGACAAAACTTTTGAAAATGAAGGTAATGTTATTATAGTAAGCGGATTTATAATACATGAAAAGAAATTATAACAGACTATTCCATTTTTAATTCACTAACATTTTGAAGTACTACGTTGTATACTTTACCTTTTTTTTCGAAAGGAATTTCGACAAAATTAGGCCGTTTTATACTACCTCTTTTGGGAAATTATTCACTACACATTGTGACGTCAACAAATTACAATGTGACAAAATGATCCTGACAATATATCGTCGGGGAAAAGAAATCCGCAAACTAAGAGGTCAATCTTTTATATACAAACAATGATCACTTGAAAGTTGTTGACTAAATAAGGACTGGAAACGTTGAAAAAGTAACTATTGGACACAACCGTCTCGAGACTCACCTGTCTTGATTTATTGTCATTTTTCATTGATTTGACATGCACGGTCTATTGATTGTTTACATAAATGTACATTTCTCAGTAGATCTACTGTTCCATTTTTGCTACTCATAAGACCTCGTTTTGGCAAATGTATAGATGCTTTATGCGCAATATACTTAATAGACATAAAGACTTTACAGCTTCTAAAATAAGCAGCTTCGCCGAAGGAAGAATGATTAACTATCGAAAATATGCGAAATATTTAAGACGTTTTGCAACTATTTTATTAAGTTTATATATGTAATCCACTAGTAGACGGCGTTTCAATTTGTTTGGTCATTTTGCTCTTAGCACTGTCTTTACAGGCTTGCACAATTTGGCAAGAAAATTCAAGAATTTCAGTTGTTTATTACTACATAATCGCATTCAAGGTCGATCAAGACTTGTTAATTTCGTCAAAATCAAAGTGTTCAGAAAAGAGTCACCCGCTAAAATTTCATCGTTAAGTCCTTGAAAGATTGTGTTCAATGATGTCAAGGCAAGGTCCCGATCTTAATAATATGTCACTCTAAAAGTGTACTTAAGTTATAAATAAAAATAAAAAAAAACAAGTTTCAATAAGTCTCTGATTATAAGGTGAAGATAACAGTATACACCTACAATGGCCGAAAATTACAATCAGAAGCCACAACCCACAAGGAAACTGCACTACAAAAAATAATCCCATAACAGGTCTCTGATGAACGCATTTGCACCATCATTTCAATACTAACTTCTTCAATGTTTAATGCTCATGCATATTTTATTCGACTCTAAGAGATATAAACTTCAAAATGAACAAAGTAAATAGCAAATAAAATACCAGTTGATATTTCGAGACCTGACCGGCTCTTCATCAAAACACAATAAAAAAGTAAAAAAAAACAAACCCTATTTACAAAGACTAAACTACAAATGTTTAAACAGAGTGTTGAGAGCTACATGTTGGATGCTGCTGTTTACAGATGTAACATGAGAAGGGAAAAGAAAATTGTTAGTATGTGTACATCGATTGTTTTAACAATACTGTTACAGAATTGTGTTAAACGCCAAACGAGCAATCAACTTGTTGTCGTTTTGCTCGTTGGGCGTTAAACACAATTTTGTAACAATATTGTTAATAGAATCGATCTATCGAAGTACACATACTAACAATTTTTTCCCCTCTCATGTTACATCTGTAAACAACAGCATCCAACATGTAGCTCTAAACACTTTGTTTAAACATTTGAAGTTTAGTCTTTGTAAATAGTTTTTTTTACTCTTTTATTGTGTTTTGATGAAGAGCCGGTCAGGTCTCGCAATATCAACTGTTCTTTTATGTGCTATTTACTTTGTTCGTTTTGAAGTTTATAATCAGGTCACATTGTATGTATCCAATTGGATCTAGCACAACGGTAGTATTGGTGTTGTTGCTTTGTTTTAGGTTTATAATACTGCCGTTGTGCTAGATCCAATCGGATACATACAATGTGACCTGATTATAAACTTCAAAATGAACAAAGTAAATGGCACATAAAATAACAGTTGATATTTCGAGACCTGCCCGTCTCTTCTTCAAAACACAATAAAAAAAGTAAAAACAATCAAACAAAACCTATTTACAAAGACTAAACTACGAATGTTTATACAAAATATCGAGGGCTACATGTTGGATGCTGTTGTTTACAGATGTAACATGAGAAGGGAAAAAAGAATTTTGTCAGTATCCGTGCATCGATTCTATAAACAATACACTTTAAAAATAGTGTTTAACGTCAAGTGAGCAAAACTTCAGCCATGTCAGGACGAGAAAAAAATGGGTAGGGGCAGGAAATTAAGCCAAAGTATATTTTATTTTTTTCAAATTTTTATATTCTAACTGGATTTCAGCTTTTCTATCCAGAACTTTTCTTTAGCCTGCCTCTGTGTGTCTGTCTACGATCGATTTTGGTCAACTGGTACTACTTGCATATGTTACCAGTCATGACCGGTGGAATTTAAATGTAACGCAGTGACCTGTGATGTTTCCCTTTTCCGAATGTGGTCACGGTGCAAGTTAATACGAAGGTTGAGTGAATTTTTCGTTTCACCGACATACTGTTGTTGGCAAACAGAGCAAGTGGTGAGATAGATGACATTATCTGACTTGCAGGATAAATTGGTAAATATTTTATAGGACTCGCCTGTTGCTGTGCTTTTGAATATTTTAGTTGTTGAGCTATACTTGCACAGAAGGCAACGCCTGTCGCGACATCTTGTAAACTGATCTGTTTCAGGTGATGGTAATTTGGCTCTTACGAGAATGTCCTTCTACGAAATGTTACTAGAGGAGGTTCTGGAAAAAGGGCTTTCATTTTGGGTGATGCATGTAGAATTGGCATATATTCACGGGTTATAGCTGACAAATGAGGTCACTGTAGATGGAAAGTAGTAACCAGTGGCTTCCGCAAATTTTTCTTCTTTCTTTGCCTATAATCTAGCAATTCGCTTTGTTCAATCGAAGAGACCTTTTGAACAGTTGTTCTGACATGCTTTTCTTTGTAACCCCTGTTCACAAGATGTTGGGTAAGTTCTCTGCTCCTCTGTTTGAATGTTTCTTCTTGCGAACAGATACGACGTATTCGGGTTGAAAGTCCATATGGGATGGCATTTACACAGTGTCTAGGATGGCAGCTACTGGGGAGTAGGTATGCATGCGAATCTGTCGCTTTAGTATGCAAATCAAAATGTATTTGACCATCAACGAGTGTAGAGGTCGTATCAAGGAATACATTTGTAGTTTCAGATACACTGACTGTAAATTTTATAGAAGGGTGATAATTATTGATGAATTCTATAAATTCGTCAAGGTGTTCTCTGGTATCATACCATTTCATTTCGATGTCATCGATGAAGCGTAACCGGCTGTAAGGTTTATATGGTGCGTCTTGGAGCATACGTTTTTCTAAGTCTCCCATGAATATGTTGGCATATGATGGTGCAACTCGAGTACCCATGGCTGCCCCATTAACCTGAAGAAAATTCTCGTTGTTGAAAACGAAGTTGTTGCGTTTCAATACAAGATCCAAAAGATTTACAAGTGATTCTGTAAAGGGTGATTGTATCTCTCTACTGTCCCAAACTTTACGGCAAGCTTCGATTCCCTCCTCATGTGGGATGTTTGTATAAAGTGATGTCACATCTAAAGTTACCAAAAGTGTGCTAGGCGGAAGGTCTTCACTCGGAGTTTTGTTGATGTAATCTGTAGTGTCTTGAATAAAAGAAGGCATTTTTTACAAAGGGTTGCGCAACAGGTGAAAATCTATAAAATTAGATATTTCTTCAGTAGGATGCCCAATAGAGTTAATTATAGGACGTCCTGGAATTCCTTCTTTATGTACTTTTGGCAACAGATAGAATAAACCAGCTCTCGGATTTTCAGGAAGAAGACCTTCAAAAGTTTCCTCGTCTAAGTCATCTTGTTCTAACATTGACTTTAGAGCTGTTGCTATTTCTTCACTGTACTTTTTAGTTGGGTCGCAACTTAGTTTTTTATAATATTCGACTTTTGACAGTTGCCTGGTTGCTTCGGCAACATAGTCATCAGTATTCATGACGACTACGGTAGAACTTTTGTCTGCTATTTTAATAACGATATCCTCTCTCTTTTCTAAACTGTGAATAGCCTGCTTTTCGTCTTTCGAAATATTTGAAATTGGAGGATTTTGTTGTGGTAATAAGTTTTTTACCTTTTCTTGAACTTTATCGATGTAGAATTCCAAGGCTTTAGATCTACTGCACTTGGGCCTCCAAGAATTTTTCTTTTTGAAAGGATTTATGGATTCAGACTCCGAGTCTGAATCAGAAAGCTCTGATAAACCATCCTCTTCATTTTTTCTTGCGAAATATTCTTTGAGTCGCAACCGTCTGAAAAATGCATTCATGTCGTCTCTCAGCTGTTTGATATTCAAATGACTTGGGGTTGGCCAAATCCAAGGCCTTTAGAGAATAGTTTCTTCGGCTGCAGAGAGAGGAGTGTCAGAAAGATTTAACACTGAAGATGTTTGGATTTCTGATGTGGTCTGAAATCAAAGAATATTTCGCAAGAAAAAATGAAGAGGATGGTTTATCAGAGCTTTCTGATTCAGACTCGGAGTCTGAATCCATAAATCCTTTCAAAAAGAAACATTCTTGGACGCCCAAATACAGTTGATCTAAAGCCTTGGAATTCTACATCGATAAAGTTCAAGAAAAGGTAGAAAACTTATTACCACAACTAAGTCCTCCAATTTCAAATATTTCGAAAGAAGAAAAGTAGGCTATTCACAGTTTAGAAAAGACAGAGGAAATCGTTATTAAAAAAGCAGACAAAAGTTCTACCGTAGTCGTCATGAATACTGATGACATTGTTGCCGAAGCAATCAGGCAACTGTCAAAAGTCGAATATTATAAAAAAAAAAGTTGCGACCCAACTAAAAAGTACAGTGAAGAAATGGCAACAGCTCTAAAGTCAATGTAAGAACAAGATGACTTAGACGAGGAAACTTTTGAAGGTCTTCTTCCTGAAAATCCGAGAGCTGGTTTATTCTATCTGTTGCCAAAAATACATAAAGAAGGAATTCCAGGACGTCCCATAATTAACTGTATTGGGCATCCTACTGAAAAAATATTTAATTGTTTAGATTTTCACCTGCAACCCTTTGTAAAAAATGCCTTCTTTTCTTCAAGACACTACAGATTACATCAACAAAACTCCGAGTGAAGACCTTCCGCCTAGCACACTTTTGGTAACTTTAGATGTGACATCACTTTATACAAACATCCCACATGAGGAGGGAAACGAAGCCTGCCGTAAAGTTTGGGACAGCAGAGAGATACAATCACCCTCTACAGAATCACTTGTAAAACTTTTGGATCTTGTATTGAAACGCAACAACTTCGTTTTCAACAACGAAAATTTTCTTCAGGTTAATGGGACAGCCATGGGTACTCGAGTTGCACCATCATATGCCAACATATTCATGGGAGACTTAGAAAAACGTATGCTCCAAGACGCACCATATAAACCTCACAGTTGGTTACGCTTCATCGATGACATCGAAATGAAATGGTCTGATACCAGAGAACACCTTGACGAATTTATAGAATTCATCAATAATTATCACCCTTCTATAAAATTTACAGTCAGTATATCTGAAACTACAAATGTATTCCTTGATACGACCTCAACACTCGTCGATGGTCAAATACATTTTGATTTGCATACTAAAGCGACAGATTCGCATGCATACCTACTCCCTAGTAGCTGCCATCCTAGACACTGTGTAAATGCCATCCCATATGGACTTTCAACCCGAATACGTCGTATCTGTACGCAAGAAGAAACATTCAAACAGAGGAGCAGAGAACTTACCCAACCTCTTGTGAACAGGAGTTACAAAGAAAAGCATGTCAGAACAACTGTTCAAAAGGTCTCTTCGATTGACCGAAGTGAATTGCTAGATTATCGGCAAAGAAAGAAGAAAAATTTGCGGACGCCACTGGTTACTACTTTCCATCCACAGTTACCTCATTTGTCAGCTATAACCCGTGAATATATGCCAATTCTACATGCATCACCCAAAATGAAAGCCCTTTTTCCAGAACCTCCTCTAGTATCATTTCGTCGTCCCAAAAATCTGAAGGACATTCTCGTAAGAGCCAAATTACCATCACCTGAAACAGATCAGTTTACAACATGTCGCGACAGGCGTTGCCTTCTGTGCAAGTATAGCTCAACAACTAAAATATACAAAAGCACAGCAACAGGCGAGTCCTATAAAATATTTACCAATTTATCCTGCAAGTCAGATAATGTCATCTATCTCATCACTTGCTATGTTTGCCAACAACAGTATGTCGGTGAAACGAAAAATTCACTCAACCTTCGTATTAACTTGCACCGTGACCACATTCGGAAAAAGGAAACATCACAGGCCACTGCGTTACATTTAAATTCCACCGGTCATGACTGGAAACATATGCAAGTAGTACCAATTGACCAAAATCGATCGTGGACAGACACACAGAGGCAGGCTAAAGAAAAGTTCTGGATAGAAAAGCTGAAATCCAGTTTGAATATAAAAATTTGAAAAAATAAAATATACTTTGGCTAAATTTCCTGCCCCTACCCATTTTTTTCTCGTCCTGACATGGCTGAAGTTTTGCTCACCTGACGTTAAACACTATTTTTTAAGTGCATTGTTTATAAAATCGATGTACGGATACTGACAAAATTCTTTTTACCCTTTTCATGTTACGTCTGTAAACAACAGCATCCAACATGTAGCCCTCGATATTTTGTATAAACATCCGTAGTTTAGTCTTTGTAAATAGGTTTTGTTTGATTGTTTTTACTTTTTTATTGTGTTTTGAAGAAGAGACGGNTGCTATTTACTTTGTTCATTTTGAAGTTTATATATATATATATATATATATATATATATATGTGTGTGTGTGTGTGTATATATATATATATATTAATAACAACGTCTTAAAACAGCGACAAACATGGAAATCCTTATATTTTTTTCAGGATGAGAATGTAAATCTCCAAATGCAGTTTTTGCGCGTCCATCAAATGTTTATGGTCAAGTTCCCAATTAGATCGATGATCTCGATAATATAACCTCAAAAAACTCTTGAGTTGTACTTGCCTTTAGACGCATATAGATAAAATGTCAAAAATTCTTGTTTTACAGTATATATAAAGTATTTCACAACAATGTCATATTAAAGTTATTATAGAAAAATGTAGGCAAAACGAACTAAGTTGATCAAATGTCGATTATTTCGCTAGACCTAATAGCTTTTTCAGCGTGTCTGATTATTTGATGATTAATTGTGAAAAAATAAGGAACCTACATAGCCAGTCAAAGAGTTTTTTACCTGGACAGAAGATAACAATTTATACAAAAAGATTGTCAAATATTTATGTACCTGACTATCCCACAAACATGTGCGATCGGCGAATTAAAAATAAACGTCCAAAGAGCAACATTTTGGCTACATCAAAACAAGGAAACATATATTAATTAAAACAATATATCTAAAAGAAGAAAAATATATAAAAAATAAAAGTAGAGGGGTAACAGGGGCAAAGAGTACTGACTGCAGTCGTGAAATAGGACAGATGGTTATGGACAGGAAATTAGCCCCGCTAAACATATTATGTACAAACACCACGGGCGTAATAAATAAAAAATATATTAACAAATAATGTGATATCCTATATATGTATATGCGTCTAAAGTCAAAGACAAAATGAGTTAGAGTTTAAGCTTAAAGTTGGATTTTAAGCTTAAACTCTTACTCAGTTGGTCTTTAACTTCAGACGCATTTAAATTATTTTTCAAGCCTTGCATGACTTTTACACGGTTATCCTGAGAAGATAAAAGATTTCCAAATTGTTGCTGTTTTTAGACATTTCAGTTTATCACAATCTGTCGATTTAATTAAAAAAATAACATTGTTATTGAAATATTCAATATACACCAACCAGAAATGAGCGTTAATTTTAGTTACACGCGTGCATGTATATGTATCATGTTAATTCCACGCTTACGTAACTGGTAATACAGCATTTTATTACCGGAGGAAATTTTGAGCAGAAAGTTATTCTATATGTTTCTATTGAAAATTACATGTACAAACTTTTGACTGATTTATCACATTTAAATAATTATCAAACATGCGATTAAATAGATATAATTCGCACAAAAACTCTTAATAAATTATGTCAAGCTTATCAAAGCTATGCTCTGCTATTTACCTTAGGATGATTTGAATATTTTTTTAATGAAGAGCTGAAAGTGATGCAGCTTCCAAACGATTCATTCTCTACAAAAATAAAGCTGTTAATTAATTGTCGACTGCACAGTGAATTTACCTAAAAGGGGCGACTTTTTTAAATGTGAAGTGGGGCCTGGTATATTCTGGTACATACATTTTTGTTTAGATATCCTGGCTTTAAAATAAGTTTCTGTTATAAACGACAAATCCATATATTCCCAAAAAGTTATATCCTCCGTCATCAGTATTCTCTAGCATAGGCTTATACTCAGTTATCATTCTTTCTATATTCTCCATAGGATGAGTGTCTTTATTATGAAGTTTAGCTTTGGCGCAATAGTATACAATATAGTAAAAATGAACAGATGAAAACAGAACATGTCTTTAATATTGTGAGGTTTTTTGTTTTTTTTTTTTGCGCTCTTTGGATTTTTGGACACTAATTAATTGTATAATTTTTTTATTTCGAAACTTGTAAAATCTATTTTTTTAGAATTATGTTGAAATGTAAGAGTATCTCCCTCATGTAAAGCTCTGTCCTTAGCTGATTTTTTGCTTTCCATTTAAATAATATGTTTTTTGTTCTCTGTCTGTTTTTTAACATCTTTGAGTTTTATGGTCTCAAACTGTTTAGATTTTATCTGCACTGAACAGACATAAGTTGTCGAAATTGCAACATGCAGAAACTAAATTTTTAGTAAATTCGGCAATTTACATATATTGATTGTTACCACTGGGTTGATGCCACAGCTGATAGACCGTTAGTCCTTGGAGGTATTCACAAGCTCAGTAGTCTGTACTCTTGTGCTGACCCGAAAGCTGATTTTATTTTGGAAACTTTCAATATCTACATTTTAGCAAATTGTGTTGAAAACTAAGATGCGAAGCTCTGTCCTTGGCTGATTTTTGGCTATCCAATTGTATAATAATTGTTTTTTTCTTGTTCTCTGTCAGTTTTACAACATCTTTGGTTTTATGGTCTTCCAAATGTTTCGATTTTATCTGCACTGAAGAGACATAAGTTGTCGAAATGGCCACACGCAGAAATTAAGTTTAAAGTAACTTAGGTATTTTATTATTTGTAACTGTACAGGTTCAGTTGACACATGTCTCGATATGACAAAAAATTGATCAACAAAGAGTTAAAACTGAAATTTCACACAAAAAAGTTAATCTATATGATGTTTGACAATAAAAAAAACAAATGTCCAATTTTTCCAGCTTAACTTTTGTCATGTTATTTGACATATTTGTAACATGCATGTACTAGTTTTGCATTTTTTTCTTCGAAACAAAACGGAAATGATTAAGCGATTAACCAATTTGTCCATCGATTTTGTTTTTCGAAGTTGAATCAGTATTGCAATCTTTACATTTATTAGAAACACATGATTCGGAAATTTGGGTTCTGTCGAAAGTACAATGTGTGTTTTACATGTTGCTCTTTATATTGTGTATGTCCCTATAATAACGAAATACCGAAGTTACTGTAATTCATAAATAATTCATAAATGAATTATCTTCCATTCATTCATCGTTGGAACCGCCTGTTTAGTGAAAGCTTTATATCAATAAGGATATCATTGCATAACTTGTTTACAGTAAATGTAGACTGTACGTGTATCAAGTGGCAAGGAAGGTCGGTGCAATGAACTTCACATAACACGAAAGAAAGAGACACTTTATTCGTTAATATTACAGTTCAATAGAATAGTGTCCTAACCCAGTAGCATAGATAATCGCACAAATCCCTAATACACTGACATTTTATTATAACCAAAAACAAAATAATTTACACTATGAATAAAATCGAAAACATAGAATTCACAACTGCTTAAAAAATAAAAAAAGTATAACAAAAGGCTTTCCAGAGCCTGAATCAATCAACGTGGCTATTACCAATACATTTAGTCAAATAAAGGTCATTGTTAAAGGGTCTCAAATTCAAATTATGCAAAGAAACCTTTATGTCAAACATAAAGGTCCCACATTTAACCATTTTTCCCTACTACCTGCTATCTTGATCAGCACCTCATAAATAATTCATGTCATATTTCTTATAAATGCATTCAGAAAATCTATGGAAGAAAATCTTTGTATGCATTTCTCATAGGTCCAATGTTAAAGTAGGTTTCCTGCTGGAAAACATGTTAGATGACAGATCGACAACTAAGTAAAAACATTTGTTCATGGACCTGAAAAACACCTTTTTTCAGTTGACCATCTAAACACTTTTTGTGGCAAAGTTTGGTTCTAATTAACTCAGCACTTTCAAGGGAGAAGATCTTTGAATGTCTTTTCCCATAGGGTCCAATGTTTTAACTATGTTCCCCGCTGGCGGCCATCTAGGATATAATGGTGGCCTGAAAAACATTTTTGTTTTGCAGCGAACAACCTTAATGCTATCACGGCCAAGTTTGGTACCAGTTGCCTCAGCAGCTTCGAAAGAGGTGTTCTTTTAAAGTATTTTAGATAGGATTCATTGTTAAAACTATGTTTCCTGCTGGTGGCAACCCTGGATACAGCACAGTTCTGAAAAATAACTTTTTTTCCAGAGGACCACTTAAAACCTATTGTTGCCAAGTTTGGTTCCAATCAGCTCAGCAGTTTCATATGAGAAAATCTTTATATGTCTTTCCCATAGGATTCAATGCTAAAACAATGTTCCCTCTAGTGGCCATCTTGGATACAGCGTAGACCTGAAAACAACTCTTTTGCAGGGGACCACGTATGGTAAATTGTGACCAAGCTTGGTTTCTTTTGGCTAAACCGTTTCAGAGGAGAAATTCTTTGAATGAATGTCTTTCTTCATATGATCTAATGTTAAAACTGTGTCCCGCTAGCGGCCATCTTGGATATAGCGCTGACCTGAAAAAACAATTATTTGCTGGGGATCACCTAAGGACTAATGTTGCCAAGCATAGTTCCCACTGGCTTAGTAGTTTCGGAGGAGAAGATCTCTAAATGTGTTTCCCATAGGGTCTAATGTTAAACCATTTTTCCCGCTGGCGGCCATATTGGTTGAGAGGCAAAACCAAAAACAACTTTTTTGTAGGAATCACCTATGGACCAGTGTGGCCATGTTTGGCTCTTATAGGCTCAGCGGTTTCAGAAGAGAACATCTTTGGATGTCTTTACCCATAGGATCTAATGTTAAAATTGTGTTCCCCACTGGCGGTCATTTTGGATGTAGCGCTGACCTGAAAAACATCTTTTTTGCAGGACACCACTTAAACACTATTGTTTCTAAATTTGGTTCTATTTGGCTCAGCAGTTTCAGAGGAGAAGATCTTTGAATGTCTTCTCCCATGGTATCCAATGTTAAAACTATGCTCCCCGCTGGACTAAGAAAGAAAACACTAGAAGATATCAAAAGTCATGTTCATATGAAAATTTCTCCATACTTCATTTACTTAATTATCAAAAACTATTTTGCTTAATTTGACTTTAGATAAATATTTCTTCGACAGAAGCAGCATAGAATGGTTGTTAGCTCCTTAAAACTTAAGTAATGGCTAAATCAAAATGGCTATTTTTTTCAATCGTAAATCGATCTGCAGAACATTTGCAACATCCTTTTTACAACAAAAGTATATCCCCTGAAAGCTCTAACCCTATAAATTTATTATTTCTGTGTATCAAGTTCAATATTAAACCCCCCAGAATGTATTTAACAAATTACTAGTCAGTTATCCAAATTGGGATATAACCATATATCCCAATGGAATATAACCATATATCCCAATGGAATATAATATATTGCCCTAATGGAATATAATATATTGCCCTAATGGAATATAATAACCCAATTGGGGTTTCCCCAACCTGAAAAACCTAGCACCTATTCGAATCAAAACAACGCCCTCTTCGTTCATTTGAATACCTTGTTCAAATACCATGTTTTTATTCATTTATAACTGATTATTAGCCTGATGACACTTGACGAAACTCATTTAATTGTATGTTTTTATATAAACTAAAAAAAAAATACATTAAAAGACAAGATTAATTTTAATGCACGTTATGGTCTGCGCAAGTTTCTACAGTAAACACTTTATCTGGACTAACAGTTATCCTTTATTACAAATTCAAAAGATGAAAATTAAGAATTTGCAGTGTGCATTTCCCCAAAAAATTGCAAAACATTTTCTTTTGCAAAAGCAAGAATAGCGTACGAGCATTTTATTTCTTTTGGAAAATTGATATTTTTCTCGAAATTCAGAGCAGCTTTTCAGTATAAATATCGTGTTCAACTAAGTACTTCATCAGCAGGCGATATACCTAAAAGAGGACAATATTAACATATAAACACCAACGAAATCGCGAAATGTCAACAATTTATCAAATTTCGTCGAAATTTAAAGATACAAATAATGAAAAATTAAAAGGACAATTGTTCAGAGAACAATGGCAAGGTCTTTCCCAATCAATGTAATGTTTTATGTTATGTTTTGTTATGTCACATGAATAAAGTCATCTTGATGAGACCTGCATTGTCTCCAATATATTAGAGTAGCCATTTCTAATCGTTTTAAAGATTTAACGATAAAAAACAAAAAATGGCTATGACCTTGACCGATGACCTTGATGACCTTTGACCTTGGGATCAAATTGAGATCTTCTTGCTGATTAAATTGATATGTTACATGACCATACTACCTGTAAAAGTTTAAAAGTTATACGCAAAAAACTAATTTCTGAAACGCGTCAAGGGCAATAACTCTCTAAGGAGTCATCTGAGAGCTTCAGTTCAAATAAGACAAATGTAGCCCTTGACCTGATGAACATTTTTGCTGATTTAATTTTTCAGCTATCTTTTACAGTTTCCGAGTTAGTCTGCTGACAAGGTCAAAGGTCACCGATGACCTTCAACCTGGTACTCAAATTGAAGGTCTTTTCATGCTGATCACTTTAAAGATTATGTTTACTATATTATCTGTAAGTGTTTAAAAGTTATTAGCAAAAAACCGATTAAACGAAACGCGTCAAGGGCTCTATCTCAAAAACGGTTCTTCGCAAAGTTTTTGTTCAATTGAATCAAATGTAGATCTCAATGAGAGGAACATTTTTGCAATATAATGTTTTATAAATTTTTTATCGTTTCCGAGATATCGCGATAACAAAATTTCAAATGGCGGCCATTTTGAAAATGGCGGCCGAATTTTTTTTTTTTTTTTTTTTTTTTTTTGACCCCCTATTTGAAATCAGGGCCATTAAAGCTACCTGGAAACCAAATTTCATCAAAATCCGACAATTTTGAAAAAAATTGCATATTTAGGGGTCAAAAACGCGTAACCGGGGTCGCGACCCAAAAATTTTTTTTTTTTGCATGACAAACCATCCAGAGGATTTATGAAAGATTTTCCCCACCTCAGATTTTTGATATCGGTTACGGTATCTGAGTATATCTGCTAACAAGAAAAACCATGTTCGGGGATATAACTCTGTTACTAAAAATAGATTTCGTGCGAAATTTGGTTTAGAAAGAAAATTTCCAACTTAATGATGCGTCAAAAGGTTTTCCGTACAGAGGCCTTACGGAAGAACAAGAATAATAATAATAATTAAAAAGTTGCAAGGTTTTTCACCAGTTTTCACCATGATTACATGGTTGAGTTTGATTTTGATGTCTTATTTCGGTGAAAAATGTGATGTTAACAAAAGTTCTGACCTTTATTAGTCTTTTGCTCAATGGTTGCTAAGGAATTTTTCGAAAAAATAGCTTGTTGCTAAGGACATGAAAGTCACTTCCGGTTGACAATGTCATTTATTTCCTCTTTACAACATAACATAACTTTTTGCCGATGGTTGCTAAGGACGTTTATGGCAAATAACGTTGTTGCTAAGCACCATGACCTTTGACCTTGATCCAATTTTGTCGGCCATATTGAGCTGAACATTTTATTTTCTAATAGTTTCTTTGTATCTTAAATAGTTTTTGAGATATAAGCAAAAAACTATAAAATCGGACCTTGAAAAATCATTTTTGGGCTATAGGTCCAAAATGAATGGTCCAATTATTTTGGACCCCAGTGTCAAATGTAGACCTCAATGAGACACACATTTTCTCACATACATTTGATCATCTATCTCTCACAGTTAACGAGTTAGAGCGATAACAAGGGTAAGGGTCATCGGTGACCTTGACCGGTGACCTTTGACCTTGACATTTTTAGATGGCCATATATGACTTATAAACAATGGTGAAGGTTTCAGGTCTATATGACTTATCATTTGGGAGTATTTAGCATTATCGGAAACTCAAAATCTTTCAAAGGGCAATAACTCATATAAAGAGTCGTCAAATATCTTTGGACCAAATGTAACAAGGTTACGTCTCATGATAATGAACATTTTCCCCATTTTATGTTTTCAGCCATCTATTACGGTTTACGAGTTGAAGTGATAAAAAGGCTAAAGGTCATCGGTGACCTTGACCGGTGACCTTTGACCTTGACATTTTTAGATGGCCATATATGACTTGTGAACAATGGTGAAGGTTTCCGGTCTCTACGACTTATCATTTGGGAGTATTTAGAATTAACGGAAACTCAAAATCTTTCAAAGGGCAATAACTCATATAAAGAGTCGTCAAATCTCTTCGGACCAAATGTAACAAAGTTGCGTCTCATGATAATGAACATTTTTCCCATTATATGTTTTCAGCCATCTATTACGGTTGCGAGTTGAAGCGATAACAAGGCTTTAGGTCATCGGTGACCTTGACCAGTGACCTTTGACCTTGACATTTTTAGATGACCATATAAGACGTATGAACAATGGTAAATGTTTCAGGTCTCTTCGACTTACGGTTTGTGAGAACAGAATTTTTACTGAAACCCAAAATTATTCAAAGGGCAATAACTCATAGAACTCATAGAATACCATACCACACAGTTTCGGTCTAAATGTAACAAAGTTCCGTCATGACTCAAGGAACATTTTACTCATTACTCTTAATCAGCTATCTTTTACGGTTTCCGAGTTTAAGCGATAACCAGATTTTTTGTTCCGGGGCAGATAACTCCGTTACTAAAAATAGGTCTAGATGCTTGACTCAGTTTTGAGATCCCACAGTGATGTCGATTTATCACACCAAGTATCGAAATGATATGTCGCGTAGTTTTTTCACAGCTTTTGCGGCGGACCAAAAAGAATAAAAAAAAATAATCCGAAGAATTACAATAAGGTCTTTCACTGTGGTGAAAGACCTTAATAATAATCCGAAGAATAACAGTAAGGTCTTTCACACTGAGGTGAAAGACCTTAATAATAATAATCAGAAGAATTACTAAAAGGTCTTTCCCCTGGAAGGGAAAAACCTTAAATATATCTGACCTTAAATGTTTTAAAAAGGGTATTTTTTTTTCATTTAGACATTAATATATACATATAATCATCCTTATTTTTTTTAAGAAAATTATTTAAGATATGTGGAGTATAATCCTCCAAACGCGATAATGTAATAACAAAAAAGCAAAGTTACTGTTAATTTTGTTTCTACATTTGCGCATTTCGCCAACTTATGTCTCGTCAGTGCAGAAAAAATCAAAACATTTCGAAGTCCATGAAACCTACACGTGTAAAGCTGATGGAGAACATATAACAAATAGGATCTATATAGAGAAAACAAAATTCTGCTAAGGAAAGAGCCGTGCAAGAAGGAGATATTCTTTAGTTTTAAACAAAATTTTGTAAAATTTAGATATCGGAAGTTCTATAAAAAAAATCGGTTTTCGGGTCAGCTCCGAAGCACTGACTACTGGGTTGGTGGGTACCCCCGGGGACTGACAGTTCACCAGACGAACCATCAACCCTGTGGTAATAAATGTCAAACACTGAGGTTACTGTAATTTTCAAAATGTGATCAAATATTGTCGAAAATTGTGTAAGATTGTCTATTGTACGTCTACTGCTTAGGAATAAATTAATGTATGCCACAGCTCTATACTTCCTGACATATTAGTAGTCGGTCATGGCTGTAAATGGCTGGTACCAAGTCTGGCTGTCCTGGGTCCCTATCATGTTAACATTTGTTTTTGTCTCTTAATTGTTTTTCTTGTGCTATCCCTTGTTACCATGTGGCATGTGACTCTGGTTTTCAGCCATTTTAGGTGTTTCCTGTTATCTTTTTTAAATTTATTCTGACGTCTACTTTAGCCATTTCACAGTGTTTGGGAAAACGGTACTACTAGAAGGATACCGAGAACGAAAACTATTTTTAGATGGGAGTGTACAAACATTTACCCTTCCAAGTGGCAGTTAGTTTAGTTTGGTTCTGAAGGTCCTATAAGAAAGAATTCTAACAAAAACCTGCAAAAATTGTCAAAATTTGTCAAAAATGCATTCAAATGACAAGTTAATTGCTGATTTTTTATCTAAAAATGCATTTGAATTCCTGTTGTTATAATAATGCATAAATGGTCTTATAACATCTTACGGATGATCTGTTCAAACCCTTTGGAGAAGACTTGATGCATTCGCATGGTATACGAAAAAGAATTTTTGATACGTAAAGTAGCAGTACTGCTGAACGACGACTTATGGAAAGTTAACATGTGGATTGTATAGCTGCACTTCATAAAACAACAAATATTCTCAACTAAAACTTTTGTTTTTAAACCATAGACATAAATTTCTTACATGTTTCTGGTGAAATGATTGCAGTTGGTTGCATTTCCAGTTGGTATACAAATTACGAGAAGTTGTATCAATAGATTTCCTCTCTCTATCTTCTTATGACACAACGAATACATGCATTACCTGCTTTTCTATGGGTGGCACAAAATGATGTTATTTATTCAGTTATTTAATTAAATGATAATTTAATTTTATATAATTTATAATTTTCTGTCTGAGTTTGTCTCAGCCACGCATACACGTGCAGTAGTGTGAATAGTTATCTCCCAATCCCGTGAGTTACAGCCTATTTTGTCCATTTTTGCCTGAAATCTGAATGAAATTTAAATTTTTATCGACATGGGGGAGGTCAATCGCCGAAGATGAAATCATTTTCAAGATTACCGTTAATAATATAATTCTGCATCTAAAAAACAAACATACAAAAAAAAAGTAGATAAACTAGATGTTGTCGGAAACGATACTTATCCCCGCACTCCCTGTTTGACACAGACAACAGTTGTAATACACCCTAGGTATAAATTTTTTATCATTTTTTATTTAAAATCTTGTAAAAAAAAGTCATTTCGCTGGAAACTTAATTCAGTGGTTTTAGCAGACCACGAAATTCACGAAAATTGGAACTCCACAAAAAATAGTACTTTCACAGTATTAAAATAAAAAACAAATTTATTGGATTAATATGAATATTTTTCAAAATACGAACTTGCATGTACAACACAGGTGCTTTACTTGTTATAGATTACAGTTGTTATTCCAAGTTGATGACGACTGATTGAATGGCACCTGTCGCAGTTCCACAATTGTGTACAAAATCAAGCACAAAGTTATTTTAGCTAATATTACTTCACTGAAATGCTAATAATTTCAGACTTTAGGTTAATTTGACAAAGTGCATTTCTTAAGTGTTCATTGGTGTAAGTGCTTTCGGTCTATGTTTAGAACCTTTGCAGGTACCAAGAATAGAGCTGAAGACTTGTTTTTGAGTATATTCACTAGCTGCATTGTAAAACATTCTTTTTGAGGAAATTTATTTTGTTTATCCCGCTGCTGAATATGTTTGTTTCGTGTTTGTAAGGCTACGAGTAATTTTATTTACTCGAATTTAATACCAATAAGATAATAGCTTTTGCCTTTGCTGTATTTAGTTAAGAGAAACGTGAGATGGAGTACATGTTTGTTTTTAAATAAAATTTTTCATAATGTTACAAACGTTAATTTTAAAAGATCCTTTGCGGTAAGAATATTATTTTTTGGTGAGCAATTACTGTGAAAGTACTTTTATTCGTTGACACCAATTATTGTTGTTTTCATATATGATACTATTTTGCGAGTACTTAAATTCGTGGTTTAAAGTTCTTAGCATTTAAAATCTAGGGAAAAAGTCATTTCGTTTGAAACTTAATTTAGTGGTTTAAGCAGACCACGAAATGCACGAAAATTGGAACCCCACAAAAAATAGTACTTTCACAGTATGTAAAAAAATAGTAACATTATCTGATGCTAAACTACACAAACAATTTAAGTGTGGTTGCTAGGTAGAATTCCAAAAAATAAGTGGTCTTTGAGACTTTCAGGAAATTTACAAAAATTGGAATCAAATAGTTTTGAAATTCAATCGATGAAAATGTTTGCTCTAAACTACACAAACATTGTAGGTACAGTTGCTAGATATAATTCCAAAAAGTGGTCTTTGAGACTTTGAGGAAATTTACCAAAATTCGAACTGCCTTTCAGAATCCTAAGTTATCAAAATTTTGTTTTTACCAAACACTTGTCAGAATATCAGATATTATACCAACATTTTAAAAAGAATATGTGTCTATTACATTTTCAGGAAATTTACCAAAGTTGGAACCGGAATCAAATTTCAAAAGCTTATTGCAAATCTATAGATTTGTTACATGCCACATGTGTCAAAATCCACATGTTTGGGTCTTTGATAAAATTGACATGATAGGGGCCTCTTGTTTGAACCAAGACCAATATCAAAAATCCAAATAATTATTGCGCATCTAGAGACTTTATCAAACAATTCTACAACAAAATTAAATCCCTAAATCCATAAATGTAGGAGGAGTTTGTGTCACATGTCACATGTGTAAAAATTGACATCAAAGGGCCTCTTGTTTGCACCAAGACAAATATATCGAAAATCCGAAAGCTTTTTGCGCATCTACAGACTACAGAATTATAGCAACAATTCTACAACAAAATTATAACCCTAAATCCAAAAATGTAAGAGGAGTTTGAGTCACAAGAAAAGGGGTGACGGACGGACGGACAGGCGGAGGGTATAACATTATTCCCGGACTTTCTTCGAAAGTGCGGGGATAAATAATGCAACCATTCTTCATGCAATACTGTAATTTCATGTTTCTGATGTACCTACATTTTTCCCAAATGTTTCGTGCATTTACCTAAGCTGGTAACTTGAATGTATTGGTGGGTCGATTGAATTATGCCGGGCCTATTTATCAGACTAGGCACGTAAAGTTAGAACAAAGACTCACAGCTTAAACAATATAACGAAGCCAAATGGACCTTTATTGAATTGCATTTTGTGCATTGTGAAAGGAGAACATCTCTGAAACTTTTCATGACTTATTTTCTTGGAGTGTTCATGAACACCGAATAAAATATACAACCAAATATTGGCCCCAAACAGACCACTTTTATTAATACTGTGTACATAACGAAGGAGGGTGCATTACATTTGGCAGAATTAAGGGATTTACGGACATTGCAAATGGACGAATAGAGTACATTCCAAATAGCCTAAAAAATCACATGTATTTTTAATACAATACAAAATTAACAAGTTATAGCTGTTTTCGCAAGCGAAACACAAAAGTCCCTGAATCGAACTCCCATATCGGATATCTTGGCATTTTGAGATCCCTTTTCAAAAAAAATGGGAAAGGGTTACCCAAATAAATTGGATTAAACATATTGCTGATATCAAAACATAACTTGATGCAAAAACCATAATTTTCTCCAAATTTCAATTTTTTCTATGGTTTCCATGGCAACAACAACTCTTCTGCAATTCCAAATGTTTTGAAAATTGATGTTTTTTACCTCACAAAATTCTTATGAGGTTTCATGAAGCTGGTGTTAGTATTTTTTAGATATAGTAAAAAATGGCTTTAAAGTTCAAAATTTCATTTTCCCATAGGGTTAACATGGCAGACCCTACCGCTTTTCGAGCCCCCAAATGTACCCTTAAGAAACACCCTTGGGAAACACTTTTGTCTCTGGCACAAAAAGATATATGGAGGCAACATCCTACAAAGTTTGGAAGTTCTAGGTCAAATGGACTATGAGATCTAGCGAGGACAAGTTCAGCCGGACGAGAATTGGTTGATTCTAGAAATACTAAATAAAATTTTGGCAGCAGTTAAATACTAATCCTTTTTATCATATAAAAAAAATCATATAAATAGTTCAGTTAATTTTGTTTTGGAGTTTTTTTTTTTTTTTT
>MJUU01004818.1:24821-35416 GCA_002080025.1 Modiolus philippinarum | reverse complement strand
AATGACACTTTGTAAAAATCACAATATACCGAAGTTACTGTTATTTTATTATTTGCGAATTTCGACAACTCATGTTTCATCAGTGCAGATAAATAAAAAGATAGGTTATGAGAAATTGACATAAAAATAAGCAGTTTTTCCAGATAAAATCGCCAAAGCCCCCTAACCGAAGTCCACGTCTGGTCGTCCCCTTACAAGACTGACACTGAATTATATCAATTGCAAATAGTCTATACCTGGGAGAAGTATTTAAAAAAGCCACAAATAAAATAATCAGAAAACTTTTGTAAATTACACCAAACATCAGGTTTTGATCTATATTTAGCATTCCCATGGATTCAATTTTTATTCTTATCATTTTTACCTTTTTTGCCTCAGGTTCTTTTTATTTCTATCTGGAAAGTTTCATATTAGTTATTTTTGAAACAATTCAAAAAAGGAAAATAACATTTTTTATACAAGTATCTGTGTTGCTCTTCTAGTTTGTAAACATTATAAATCTGTCACTCTGTATTCGGATGGAATAAATACGAATGGCATGAAAAGTGTGTATTAAGGAACCGTAACTATATCTTGTTGCCAGGGAGTAATCTGCTCCAAAATTGTAAACAGTCACATTTTTTTTGGAGAAAACAATTAAACAAATGACCTTGCCTTTCACAGCCTGCCAATGATGGACAGCCTGCTATTGATGGGAAGCCTGCTAATGATTAGATTTTTACAGTACAGACTTTTCATTTCTAAACGTTTTATGTTAAAATGTGTTGCGTAAGAATCAAATGCATTTGAACACGTATACAAAAGTCCAAAAATACTTCTCCTCAACTGTGTTATGTCTTCATTGGATATTGCGAACTAATCCTTGATGTTGATCTGCATAATGCATAGATGTCTTATTAATTTTAGCGATGATTCTCGAAAATATTCGGTGCTTTTATAATTGTGTTTTGCTACTGTCGAAATATGTAACCTGCAGTATGTATATTCACTAGTTTCATGTCTAGAGGAATCTTTACAAAGAACGCTACTCCTTATTATGCCTTGAATGCCTGTCTACGATAGTTCTATATCCTTTTTCCCAGTACTATAATATACATACGAAAAAAAACCCAAGAGTTCGACAACTAAATTCATCACTTCCGTCTTGAACAAGTAAAGAAAGAAACAAATCGTTATTCAGTACAATGGCTACAATTTGAAATATATGTTGTGTACAAATTGTAATTTTGTACAAATTGTAATTTGTACAAAAATTTTGAACAAATTATAATTTGTATTTTCAGTTTGTACAAATTACAATTTGTACAAAATTAGGTTATACAAATAATAATTTGTACAAAATTAGCCCAAAAATCACTTATACTTTGTACAAAATCTTACTCACTCGCTTAGCTTTATTTCAAATGATGAAATTACTGATAGTATGATTTATTTTAATAAACATGTGATAAAACATATCAGACAATTTTACTAAATTTTGTATAATTGATTTCTAAACATAAAAATTTGTGTCAGAGCAAGTCCTGAACTAGACAATAAACTTACAAACGTGAAAATAATGTCATTTGTACAAATCTAACTTCCATAGCTCCAACATCCTTTAAATTAATTCGTAAAAACAGTTCAAGTTAAAGGGCAGTTCAAACTATCAAGTTCGAATTATGTTAGAAACTTTAGGGACTACATTTTTTTTAAACATCACTGGAGTTTTGAGGTATTGTATTTGAAACTTTCAAAGCTACAATGTTCATAATGTTTATACAGATGACATCAATAGTAGTGTTGTAAATCTGTGTGTTTATTCATCCTTCCGACATAGCCATCTGCTAAGAGGGGACATCTTTACAATGGATAAAGTTTAAAGACACAAGAATGTGTTGCAATTTAGTACAGCTACATGTATTTGCATTTTTATTTCATTGTGTTTTGTGATATCAATAAAAACATTAATCATTAATTTAACAGTAATATTCCTTATTCACTATGCAGTCCATATCAACAGTAGCTGCTTTTTGGGCTATTAAATTTCAATTTGCTATGTAGTCTGAAAATACAGATATTTTAAACATTTCTTCATGAAAATAAAAATATTTGTACAGCTTCCTTTTAAAGTAAATAAAAAAGCAACACAGAGAAATCACCATTGTCACATGGTCTTTGAAATGATGTAGTTGCAATAAACCGAACTTTCAGGAATTTGTTTTATCAAGCATCTGGTTGAACATAGTTCTGCATTGCTCTAGTAATAATAATATTCCTACCTAAAAATTTACTGTACAAAATTTAGAGAAATTAAGTGAATATGTGCCTTATCACTAGAAAATAAATCATGTTTTCATTAATTTCATCATTTGAAACAAAGTTTAGCAAAGATGTAAGATTTTGTACAAATTATAAGTGACTTTTGTGCAAATTATAATTTGTATAAGCATATTTTGTACAAATTGTAATTTGTACAAACTGAAAATACAAATTATCATTTGTGCAAAATGTAATTTGTACAAAATTAGAATTCGTACACAACGATAAAAAGATATAGTAGGCCACAATTGAAAAGTAAATAGACAAAAATATCCAAAATAACAAAAATCAACAAAAGGGATACAGAGATAAATACACTAACATTTCGGCCTTACAACCTTTAACTACAGGGCAAACTGACAGAAATACAAATAATGATGTCAAAAGACAAGAGAAAGCAGACTAAATGGCAAGGATTTTTTCTGTTGAACATGATTCAATGTTACAAAATGGAAACCGTTTATTTTTGTTAAGAGAAACAGTCCCAGCAAAAGCTTTGATAAAGCCATTAAATTAGTATCACAAGTATTCAGAGCTTAAGCTTTCAAGAGGAGGGTGAGAAATATCGACGACCATGTCCCGTTTGTCTCGATATAAAACGAATAATATAAAGAAGCCTTCAAGACCATTTTGATTTGCAACTTTAAATACAAAGTTCTCAAGGACAAACACGTGTTTGGAGTTCAGGATTCGTTTCCTATTCCGGCCTCAAGGAAAGGGAAGAGTCTGAACAGCACCTTAGTAGTAGCTAAAATAAAGTAATACTCCTCTCATTTCCTGTAAATAGAAGGGGCACTAGACAATGTAAGCGATCTCGATGTCTTACCTGCAAATTAAAAATTGGTTTCACGTGCTCAGCTGAAAAAGTAATGCATGATGTTGGTTTTAAACGCTGCAAAATGATCTATGAGAGCGAACATTACCAAAAATTAGCTGTTTGTTTCGTCGAACATAAACATTGCGTCACCAATGGGAAATATTGTCCAGTAGGTGAGCATTATCGACAGCATAGTGTCCATAAACAAATAAAGGGATGCATACATGTGACTGTTCTTAAATAGACGAGTACGGATGAGAAACAACGACAGTTAATTTAACGAAAAACATATTTGGTTTGAAGCTGTTGAATTCAAGACATTCAAGACGGTACCAAGTCCGGCTGTCCCGAGTTCCTATCGATGTTTACGTTTGTCTTTTGTCTTATTTGTGTTTTTCCTGTGTATTTCCCTAGCAGATTGTGGCATGTATCTATAATTTTCAGCAATTGTAGGGGTTTCCTGTTGTCCCTTTTATTTCATGTTGATACATTTTGTTTTATTTATAGAGAAAAAAATGTTAGTCAAGTCAACTTTTGGTCTTTAATGAAGTATTTGCAACAGGTCTGAAATAAATCTCAAATTTTAGATTTACAACATATCTTTATCCAATCAGGTTGTAAATTATAAGCTGCCGAACATTTTGCTGATATTTTTAAATAATTGCACCACTTGATGAATACAGTTCTTAAAATTACTACATCTACTGAGAAACTTCTCAAAGTTTAGTAAGTATGTTTTCCCATTAAAGCTTAGTTGTGGTTTCCTCTACCGGATTTGACATGATCAACACGACGGGTGTCTTATAAGAATCAGGAGATGCTAACTCTACTTGTGCATCTGATCTCACGTATGGTTTTTTATTTGGCCTGTGCTGTTCATCTTTGTGTGTATGTGTGTGTGTGTCTTCATTGTTATTTTCTGCGCCGTATTCATGTTGTGTCGTCTTTGTTTCGTGTTGTTTCCGATGTTGCCATTGTCTTTTGATTTTTCGATTTGGATTGACGGTTTGGTTCTCACCCACTTATAAAAAAATTAAAATGAATTTAGTCCACATTTTCAACACCAAACATCAAACATCAAATGGAATAGTCTACAAATACATTTGTGCTAAAAGTTATTTTTCCAATTGTTATTTTTCCAATCAATGGCTACCTAAACTTCAATGTAATTTTTGAAGACCCCACTCTAGCCATAAAAAAAATTACAGAGATACAAGTGAAATAAGCAATTCAAAATATATTAAGGCAGGACTTGTGACAAGTTTGGTGAAAAGAGAATTATATAGCCGGTAGATTATATAACATACATTAATTTCATTGGAAAAATACCGCTTAGACCAATTATTTCAACCAATTGAAATATATCTTGCAATGGAAAAATGTTGATTGATATCTATGTCTACTGGGGAAACAACTTATAAAAATTCTTAAAAATTCAAAAGATCTTCTTGAACAGCTTTCCTCAACCAGTCTTACCCATTGCCTTAGCATTCAAACTTTTGACTTTTCTACACTTTATACAACCCTGCCACACAATAAACTGAAAACAGTAATTGCAGATTTAATACATCAATGTTTCTGCACAAAAAATGGAGAACGCAGATACACCTATTTAGTTGTAGGGAAAGACAAGACATATTTTGTTAAGAATCACACCGATTCAAATAAGAAGTACACCGAGACTGACGTAATCAAAATGTTAGAATTTTTTATCGACAATATTTTTGTCGAATTTGGAGGTCGTGTTTCCCAACAGACAATAGGGATTCCTATGGGAACAAACTGTGCGCCGCTTTTAGCTGACCTTTTCCTCTACTCGTACGAGGCCAAGTTTTTACAAGGGCTTATTCAAAGAAAACAAAAACATTTAGCCCAGTCCTTTAATTTCAGCTTCCGCTACATAGACGATGTGCTTTCTCTTAATAATCCTAAATTTAAGGATTATTTACATCAGATCTATCCAAATGAGCTTGAAATTAAAGAAACAACTGAAACACCTACTTCAGCTTCGTACTTAGATCTTTTATTGTATATTGACGAAGATGGACGTTTGAAATCTAAGCTATATGACAAGCGTGATGATTTTAATTTCCCCATTGTGAACTTCTTAGCAGCAATATACCTACCTCTCCAGCCTATGGAGTGTACATTTCACAGTTGATTCGTTACTGTCGAGCTTGTAGTTTGTACAGTGATTTTTTGAACAGAGCAAAAACACTGTCCCAAAAGCTGCTTAGTCAGGGATTTGTTCAACCTTTGTTAATTTCATCCCTCAAGAAATTCTTTGGCCGTCACCATAGCATCATTGAAAGATATGACGTGTCAGTATCCCAAATGAAAGTGGACATTTTCAGCTAGATTCAAGTCTTACCGGATTTGACTACCGACGTTGACATTTTCCCGGATCGAATCCCTCACAGTGTGACGGGTGCTGTTAACAGAGCAGGACATGCTTACCCTTCCGGAGCACCTGGTGTCACTCTCAGTTTCACTGGAGTTCACACTGTGAGTGCCTTTGTTCTGAATGTTGTGGTTTCTGGTTCTGTGCTTTATGTCTGTCTGGCGTCATTGTTTTTGTGTCTAACGTCATTTTTTTCTGTGTTCTCGTTTTTGCCCTGTCTTTGGACTTCGATTTTTGTGAATATCACCCCTTTGTTCCTTCGGTATTCTACTGCCGTTGTTATATACATGAAATAAAATATCTAAGACAAAGAAATGCAATTCTATTTAAAAAAAAAGGTCCCCTTTCAAAAAGTACTATATTGGTATTTTTGCAAAGCAATACTCGTCAAAACAATAGCAAAAAGTGTAATGAAACATCATGGCACAGTCGAAATGACAAATACTCTCCCACAAAATCACTTGTACAACGAATTAAATTAGTACTCAAAAATGTATTCAACATTGAAAATTGTCTCCATGAAGATGACACGAATTTTGGAACAAAGTTAACTCTATCATATGCTTACATCTCTATATAAGGATCAGAACATTTTCTCTGTTTAGAAAGAGCATGTAGACCTATGCAGTTAATCCGTTGTATTGATGAATTGATCACAAGTGGATCAAAAGTGGAACAAAATATGTATACTAGGTGACACGTTTGTGCAATATTGTTATCAATTCCACTCTTAAATCAAATCGACTCATCAACATATCATTTTGTGGACGTCACCATAGCTTTACACAACGCAAATATTAAAAGAAGTATAAATACATATTTTTCTTTCGAAGTACCCATTTCGTTCGAATATTTGATTTACTTTCAGTCAAGTAGTCTGCTTCAACAAATTTTGTTCAATGAACAAAAATAAGACCACTGACATTGCAAACTCGGAAACTATCTTATCGCAATTAGTTATAAAGACATCTAGAAGACTAAAGCATCAAAAGACCTAGTCATGCAGAGCGCAAAGAAAAAGACTACAACAGAAACTGCAAAAGCCTTGTACTTACATACAATCCAAACTCAGGCGATCCCAAGAAATGTACAAAAACATTGGAGTTAAAAAAAAACGATAGTAGTTAAAAAAATTAAGTTCCTTCTTTCGCATCTTTGCCGTTGTGTGATTATGAAGAAGACATATTTGTTTCAGCTAAAATGCTAAAATGACTTAAACAATCTAAATAAGCAAAAGGAGGCAACAGGTCTTGAGACAGGAGTAATTTCTTGATGCAGAACTAGTAAGACAAAAAATAAACATAGCCAACACTGTTGATGGACAACAATACACATTTTATGCCGATAAAATTCCAAAACAAAACACTGGTTATATCCTTTTACATCAGACTTGTAAATTTCGTTGTAAATTCCACGTAAATGTAATTGCTGATGAATCGCCGGAAAATTGCGAATAAGCGTTTTAGCAATCCCATTTGATAAGTGTGGAAGAAAGGGATTGTAAATTTGCAAGGTATTCTTTTGCAGAATTGGATAACGGACATTACATTTCGGATCAATGAAAGTGTTTCGTCTCTGAATTAACAAGCAAGCACGCTCAAAGATATAATTTGGATGTACCAGCTAAGATCACTTGATCATAGCTGACCAAATGAGAAAGAGGAGAAACGTTTAAGCGAAATTTTGTGAGACTTGTTAGACACTTTGCCAGTTACCTTCAAGTTTGTTGCAATACCGCATCCATCGATAAAAAGGAGCATTGCTGTAGCGTTGTTTTACAATATGCTTAAAACAGTGCTAGGGCCTTCTTAAACTCATTATGAGGTGTGAGAAAATATAATTTGTTAAGCTGTCATGACGACTTCAAGATGGAAAATAACAAAGAGATGGTCTTTTGCTTCTTTTTACCACGTGTTTGTAGAGACTTTGTCGCATGTGTATTTAATCTATATCCTTTTATTGTTAATCATCAATTTCGATTTTTGGTTTTAAAGTATATTATAAATCAGGTTTATTTTCATATAATATCAGTAAAACATTTATACATTTCTCAGTAAATACAAACATCTCCTTTTGTTACCCATGCAAAATCTTTGCCTTAAAAGTATAAAATATTTTCATCAGCACTGCGTGTTATAATACACTAAAGTATTTGTTTTTTCTTCTTTTATTGAAAACGCATTTTATTTAAAGAACATATAGCTTCGTTGATCTAATGTGCTGATCATGTTTTGTTTTGTGTACAAAAAATAATTATATTGTTAACGCGAAATATCTAATTCGTTTGTCATTATCCTATTGGGTCAATTTATTGTACCTTCCGCACAATAATTATAATGTGTTCTCTATATGTTATCATGTAGAGGACCGCATTTTTCTCAGTACTGTTATCTCTTTTACATTTGGCAGCATATTGTTCATCTTATATATCTTCGCATGTAAATGTAACAATACTTCGTTTTCTCCAGTTATTACCTATTTCTACCATATAACAAACGGCAGTAGAATACCGAAGGAACAAAGGAGTGGAATTTACAAAAATCGAAGTCCAAAGACATGGTCAAAACGAGAACACAGAAAACAATGACAAAAGACACAGAAACCAATGATGTTAGACAGAAATAAAACACACAAAAAGCAATCAAAACATAAACAAGGGCAATCACAGTGTGAAATCTAGTGAAACTGAGAGTGACATCAGGTGCTCCGAAAGGGTAAGCATGTCTTGCTCTGTTAACAGCACCTATCACACTGTAAGCGAGTCAATCTAGAAAAATGTCAAAATCTGACGTCAAATCCGGGAAGATGTTATACAAACCAGGGCTTACTACAACAAATCTATCTGCATCGAAATTTTGTCATTATTGGAAAACAATGGAAGTGGAATACCGAAGGAATACAGAACAGGATTACATAATTCTAAATCCAGAGATAAACTAAAGGCACGAGCACCAAAGAAACCACATAATCACCAAACAAAGAGTCTATAATGTCATATCCGGGAAGACGTGTTTTTTTCTGAAAATGTCCGTTTTCATTTGTAACACCGACATTTCATATCTATCTATGATGTCGTGGTGACGGCCATAAAATTTTTGAAGGAACGAAAGTATCAATGACTAAACATATCTCTGACTAAGCAGTTTTTTGACAGTGTTTTGCTCTTTCTACCAAGTCACTGTATGAACTAGAAAATTTAAAGTCATGTAAAAAGAATTAATTATGAAATATACACTCCATATGCTGGGGAGCTAGGTATGTTGCTTCCTAAGAAAGGGAAAGCTCACTATTGGGAAGTCAAAATTATCACGTTTGTCATGTTACTTAGATTTCAGATGCCAATGTTTGTCAATGTATAACAAAAAGTCTAGGTATGGAGCAGAATTGGGTTCATTCGTTGTCTCTTTAATTTCAAGTTCACTCGGCTAGACCCGATGTAAATATTCTATAAATCTTCGGTTATTAAGAGAAAGTGCATCGTCTATATACATATGTATATAAAGCTGAAATTGAAAGTCTGTCCTTTTTTTTTTTCCTTTTCTNTGTATTAGCTTTTGTAACTTTGCATCATATGCATAAATTAAAAGGTCAGCTAAATTTGTTCCCATAGCAATCCCTATTGTTGTTTCAAACACAGACCCACATTCAACAAACATGTTGTCGATAAAAAATTTAAGTATTCAATTCATATCATTTTTATTGTATTTCTTGCCGGCGAAAATTTGCCTTAGTTCTAGTAACAAACATTACAAGATTACCAATACTTTTGTTCGAAAATTCAACTAGGAAGGGAAGAAAATGCAGGTGTGTAGACCAGATTTATTACATAATAGATAAAAACCTTGGTGCCTATCTGCCTTACAAATATGTTTGTTTATCAACAGCGCTGTCCTCTAAAAGGTACCAAAGACTAACATTAGACCATTTAAAATAGGGAGGCATTGGACTGTCTATTTAGCCAATGGTCCAAGTAAGTGAAACGAGCATTTGAGGGTAGCACGTTCGACTACTCAATATATACATATGTTAGAAATTAGTCATATATCTGTTTACAGATATCAAGCATCAATCCAATTGTAGATACCCAATTATTTGCATATTCAACAACATATAATTTCCTCTCAACGTAAAAGTTGAAATCTGAATTATAAGTAAAATTGGTAAAAATGCAATTTTAAACAAATGTAATGTGAAGAAGGTCAAAAGAATGTTTTCAAATGTAGGACCTAATTAACAACTGCTTGATCTCTCTCAAGGTAATAAAGAAGATAGAAATGATGAATGGTCTTGAAATTAGAAAAAAAGTTTTGGCTGAAAAATCTTTTTTGTACGATAGTGTCTGTTGTTACGGCACATATTGTCGCCCCTGCACATATTGTCGCCGGCGACAATATGTGCAGACCTTATCGGCACATATTGTCGCCGGCGACAATATGTGCTGGACATTAACGGCACATATTGTCGCCGGCGACAATATGTGCCGGTTTTGTCAATGCCATTTAAACGCCATTGGGGGCGACAATATGTGCCGTATATATCGGCACAAATTGTCGTCACAAAAAATAATTAATAATGAAATATGCAAGTATATATATACCTTTGAAGCTGAAATTGTTCAATTGCCATAAATACGCTTTTTAAACACTTGACTGAATGCAATGATCTTTCGAAACCATACATTATGTCTGAAATTCACTGAATGGAATTGTTCTAAAGAGAGTTTAATGAGAACTTGCACCTGAGTATGCTGAACTTTTGTCCATGCAGGCCTTTGCAAAGTACCTCCCGTACTCTATACTTTTTATGTTTCCTATCAGAAATTAAAAATATTAAGACATATCATATTAAGATGCTTCGCATTATATGCCATGTTACCTAATTGGCATGTGAATCATTCTAGGAAATTTTGATTCAATTTTTTCCAGCTGATTGAGAACATAATATAAGTAAGAGACAGAATTTGCTATGAGGTATGGGTAAAGCTCATTGTTGAAGGCCTCAAGATGAAGAACAACAATAAAAGCGTTGTTCCATTGCTTATTACCATGTATTTGTAGAGACTTTGTCTCATTTGCA
>MJUU01004818.1:0-14272 GCA_002080025.1 Modiolus philippinarum | reverse complement strand
GTGTATAGGTCTAGTCAAGAGGAACATAAATATGCAAAAAAAAAATTAGGTCAGGTCAAAGGTCAAGGTCACAGAGGTTAAAAAGTGGTGAATTTGACTGTTTTCACATATTTGACTGTAGAATCCTTATTATTTATCGTATTGAGACGGGGGTTTGTTTTATGTTATTGCTAATAAAATTGCGCAAATGGAGTATGTTGACAGATTTGAGGTAGCATTTACCGTTTTCAAGAAACAAGAGGCCCAAAGGGGGACAAATGGAAAAAAAATGAATTTTTCAATTTTTTGTCAGATCTTGATGCAGTATATTTCTGTAAGATTCTAATAGCATGTTTAAACAGATACTATTAACAATTAAAACCATTTCAATAAACAAGAGGCCCAAAGGGGCTTCATCTGTTTCAGAATAAAGGAGTTAAATTGGGTGTTTTCATGGTAATAAACAACCTTTGAACTATGTAAGATGGACTTTTAATACTTTGCAAGTGTATAGGTTTTGTCTAGAGGAACATAAATATGCAAAAAAAATAGGTCAAAGGTCAAGGTCATAGGGGTCAAGAACTTTAACCTTGGCTATAACTTTTGAACTATATAAGGTAGACTTTTGATACTTGGCAAGTGTATAGGTCTAGTCAAGAGGAACATAAATATGCAAAAAAAAATTAGGTCAGGTCAAAGGTCAAGGTCACAGGGGTTAAAAAGGGGTGAATTTGGCTGTTTTCACATATTTGACTGTAGAATCCTTATTATTTATCGTATTGAGATGGGGTTTGTTTTATGTTATTGCTTATTAAATTGCGCAACTGGGGGATGTTGACAGATTTGAGGTAGCATTTACCGTTTTTGAGAAACAAGAGGCCCAAAGGGGGACACATGGAAAAAAATGAATTTTTCAATTTTTGTCAGATCTTGATGCAGTATATTTCTGTAAGATTCTTATAGCATGTTTAAACAGATACTTTTAACAATTAAAACCATTTCAATAAACAAGAGGCCCAAAGGGGCTTCATCTGTAAAGGGGTTAAATTGGGTGTTTTCATGGTAAAAAACAACTTTTGAACTATGTAAGATGGACTTTTAATACTTTGCAAGTGTATAGGTTTTGTATAGAGGAACATAAGGTCAGAGGGGTCAAGAAGGGATGAAATTGGGTATTTTCATATATTTTACTGTGGAATCTGGGGGCATATGTAGTGTTTCGCAAACACATCTTGTTTTAAGTGGTAAATACAATTATTTGTACATATTGGTAAATCAACAATTAAGCTGTGTCTATTTTCTTTGTAGGACTACCACCTGGTGTAGTGAATTTTGTATTTGGTGTTGGTCCTAAAGCTGGAGAAGCAATTGTTAAACATCCAGATATACCCCTGGTCTCCTTTACAGGAGGAACAGTAACTGCCAAGCGGCTGAGGGCAGCAGCAGCACCATACTGTAAGAAAATGTCACTTGAGGTATAGTGTCATATTCACTTTTATCTGAACAGATAAGACATACATGATCAAAAAGGCCATCTATAGTGCACAACATTCTTGCAAATTCTGTGTGTTATTTATTCAGTAAATTTTGCATTTATTTATATTGTCACCCAAAATAGTTGGTTCAATGCTATACCTGTCAGTCATCTGTTCAGCAGTTGTTCCAATCACCTGCCAAACAAATGTTTTAATTATCCCCTCGCCCAACGAAGTTGGGGAGGGGATATAGTGTTTTACCTGTTCGTCCGTTCGTTCGTTCGTCCGTTCGAACTTAAGACCATATATCTTTTGAATAACAAGTCGTACATGGACAATGTCTTGTCCATGGACGCATCTTGAGGAGAACTTGAGGTTGATATATAGAATAGCTGGATTTTACCTACATTTCATGCATGAGTGACTCAGGTTAAAGTTTTTGTAAGAGTCCAGATCTGGGATACTACAACTTGTAGAGGAATAATATTTTGTATGTAGATGGGTCTTGTAAAGTTACGAAGCTCAAGATAAAAATTAGGTCACTTTGACCTACATTTCATGCATTAGTGACTTAGGTTAAAGTTTTTGTAAGAGTCCAGATCTGGGATACTACAAATTGTAGAGGAATAATATTTTGTATGTAGATGTGTCTTGTAAATTTACGAAGCTCCAGGTAAAAATTAGGTCACTTTGACCTACATTTTATTCATGAGTGACTTAGGTAAAAGTTTTTGTAAGAGTCCAGATCTAGGATACTACAACTTGTAGAGAAATAATATTTTGCATGTAGATGCGTCTTGGAAAGTTAGGAAGCTCCAGGTAAAAATTAGGTCACTTTGACCTACATTTCATGCATTAGTGACTTAAGTTAAAGTTTTTGTAAGAGTCCAGATCTGAGATACTACAAGTCGTAGAGGAATATTATTTTGTATTTAGATGCGTCTTGGAAAGTTAGGAAGCTCCAGGTAAAAATTAGGTCACTTTGACCTACATTTCATGGATGAGTGACTTAGGTTAAAGTTTTTGTAAGAGTCCAGATCTTGGATACCACAACTCATAGAGGAATAATATTTTGTATGTAGATGCATCTTGTAAAGTTATGAAGCTCCAGATAAAAATAAGGTCACTTTGTCCTACATTTCATGCATGAGTGACATATGTTAAAAGTTTTTGTAAGAGTAAAGATCATGGATATTACAACTTGTAGAGGAATAATATTTTATATGTAGATGCATCTTATAAATTAAGAAAGCTCCAGATAAACATTAGGTCACTCTGACCTACATTTCATACATGAGTGACTTAGGTTAAAGTTTTTGTAAGAGTCCTGATCTGGGATACTACAACTTGTAGAGGAATAATATTTTGTATGTAGAGTTGTCTTGTAAAGTTACGAAGCTCCAGATGAAAATTGAGTCACTTTGACCTACATTTCATGCATGAGTGACTTAGGTTAAAGTTTTTGTTACAGCTTGGATTTTAGATACTACAACTCGTAGAAGAATAATATTTTGTATGTAGATGCATCTTGTAAAGTTACAAAGCGCCAGATAAAAATTAGGTCACCTTGACCTACATTTCATGCATGAGTGACTTAGGATAAAGTTTGTGTTACAGTCTGCATTTTAGATACTACAACTTGCAGAAGATTAATCTTTCATCAGTAGATGCATATTTGCTTTAGGTAAGAGGCTCCTGATTGAAATAAGGTCACAAAATTTCTTGCATGACTGGCTCAGATTTAAGTAACAAGCCAGATCTTGAATAGTACAACTTCCTTAAGTGCTTGTATTACTAGACAAACATTCAATAAACGGGCGGGGGGATTAGCTGTCGTTTCTGACTGCCCCTTCTCTTGTTAAAAAATGGTTAATCTTGATTTTTATGTTGAATGCCCACATAATGTGTGGCGACATAATAAAGCGATCACTATCTTGCATGTTTGTTAGCACTGTCATCATTGTCCGCCCCACTTTTTCAGCAACTATAAATTACATCTACTTGAAATTTTGTATATGTCTTCTAGTATGTGCTTATGGAATTCATGTCTGTCGACATGGAATATTTTCAATTAATACTCTCAACTACAAATCACAGCCACTTGAAAATGTGTATGCGACTTTAGTATGGGGTTCCGTATTGGGATTTTTAGGTCTGTCAGACACCTTCTTCCTGTTTACCTGAATATTTTGAACTAATATTGTCGATGGTAAGCATTTTCATAACACTTTTCTGTGTAACTACATATACATACTGCTATATAAGATTTAAGCTTCTATATTTCATGACCATACATATCCTTCAGTGTTCAACCTTATATTTGATTTTTAATTAACCAATATAGACCCGCAATTTAACATCTGGCTATTTGAGTTTTTAATTAAATAATATAATAAAATCAGCCTTAATATGGCGAACACATCATGTGTCATACTAATAGCTTAACCCTGTTCATATTAATACAGCTTTTTCGGCCCTGGGCAAATACAGGCAACTCCTGTTTTGTTCTGGGCCAATACAGGTTCATTGAGTGCAACTGGAGAGTGGTTATTTAGGGTAAATTGTATTCACGACATATTCAACGAGTTTTCTAAATATGAATATTCAATTCCGTAAATCTACTCTCATTTGCAATATTAAAATAAATTCTACTATTTTATATATCTATGAATATTTAACAACAATAGTTACGTGTAAAATAAGGAAACACAACAAGCTATTTTTATCCCGATTCGAAGGGGAAACCTGAACTTTAAATAGAACCCAATCAATACATAAATGATCAATGAAAATCAGTAAAAAAAAGAGAAATTATATCTATAGACTTAACTCTTCTCTATAACTTGTGTATCATTAAATCATTTAGAACACAATAAACATTGGATCCAAAGGCAATTGTACAGCTGAGTCGAACTTGACAACGACAACAATAGAAAGAGAAAGTACGAGAAATGTAATGGTTCTAAAGAACAACTTTCATACCTATCAAAATTTGACTGTTATACTGAATACAGAATACTTATTTGCCAAATCATGTGTCCACAAGTGAGCAGAGGCGGTGGGACTGTAATGATCATCGAAAACAGAGCACCCCATTTTTCACAACAGTATAACAAAAAAAAATGTACATGTATAAGTGCTAAAAGAAAAACAAATGTCAGATTATTTAATAAAAGTGTTATGAACTGTCTAAATATATTTCTGTATTGACCCTGTATAGATTCTTGATCAGCTGTATTGGCCCTCGACGCCCCGTGTCTCGGGACCAATACAGCTAACCTCGAATCTATATGGGGCCAATACAGAAACAGACAGTTAATAACACTATATTTATGAACACCTTAGAATTGAAAACAACAGTTACCAAAATTGAAGTAAAAACAACTAAATTACATAATTGCAGTGAAAAAGTAACAAATTATACCAATTTGCATTGAAAAACAAAAAAATATCAAAATTGCAGTTAATTTTAATGGATCAACATGTTGTTTTTTTTAATCACTTAAGTCTTTTGAGTGCAGAGAGAAGTCAAACATACATGGAAGTCCTAAATCAAAACATTTGAAAAAGCTGATATAATATAACTGTCCTTAATGAGAACCCTCAGTCAGTTATCTCCCTGTACCAAGTTAGTTAAATATGGTCAAAGTGGAGATAATTTTGAATTTCAATATCAGTAGATTCTATTGATATGCTAATTTAAATTATCTTCACTTTGACTATAAAAACTAATTTGGTACAGGGAGATAACTGACCAAGATTCCTTATTAAGACAATAAAGTGCCAATATCTATAACATTTCATAAGACCTTATAGTGCCAATATCAGCTCAGTACAGATGGTCAGTATTCAAGCCAGCACCAAGGTAGTAGATAGTTGATCAAGTCATACCGAAATTAAAACTATATTTGCAGTATTGTTAATGTATTCCTTTTTATACCCCGCCACACGAAGTGGCGAGGTATTATGTGATACCCTCAGTCGTGTGTCCGTCCGTCCATCCCCGAAGGTTTCCGACTGATAACTTGTGAACGAAATAACACAAGGTCTTCAAACTTGGTATGCAAGTTGTTTTCCACAAAACACAGGTCAAATTCGATTTTGGGTTCAGAGGTTCAAGGGGTACTGGAGTTATGCCCCTTGAAACTTTCAAATTTTGCGAATTTTAGGGTTGCCGACTGATAACTTGTGAATGAAATAACACAAGGTCTTCAAACTTGGTATGTAACTTGTTTACCACAAAACTTAGGTCAAGTTTGATTTTGGGTTAAGAGGTCGACAGGGTTCTGGAGTTATGCCCCTTGAAACTTTCAAATTTTGCGAATTTTAGGGTTTCCGACTGATAACTTGTAAACGAAATAACACAAGGTCTTCAAACTTGGTATGTAAGTTGTTTACCACAAAACTTAGGTCAAGTTCGATTTTGGGTTAAGAGGTCGACAGGGTTCTGGAGTTATGCCCATTGAAACTTTGAAATTTTGCAAATTTTAGGGTTGCGTACTCATAACTTGTGAAACAAATAACATACTGTCTTCAAACATGGTATGTAAATTGTTTACCACAAAACACAGGCCAAGTGTAATGTTGGGTTCAGCGGTACACATTGTTGTGGAGTTATACCCCTTTTAACTTAGAAATTTTGTGAAACGTGGCGGGGTATCATGTAATCCACCATTACTATTTTAATCAAAAATTAAAGGCCATCTTTTTGCATATTCTGTTTCTCAAAAAAAAAAAGAAAAATACCAAAAAGAAGAAATCATAGAAGTGAACATAGAAAACTAAAAAATATTCATCAAATGTCCAATACCGTAAAAGTTGTTATTTTCGCAAGGACTTAATTTTCGCTTTATTCAGGACCATACTGAAGTCGCGAAAATTGCATACCGCGAAATATAATTCATATAAAGCTTTATACAGTAAATAATAAGCAATCACGAAAATTAGAGTTCCGTGAAAATAAAGTCCAGCAATTTTAAAAAAAATCGCGAAATTAACCACTTATACGGTATTCATTTTCACAAAATTTCTTGTAATCATATGACACATATTAACACAGACTAGCACATGTAGTTCAAAAGCATAGCAAACTACAAGTAATCTCTTGAAAATCACAAGATTTCCTTTTACACAACCTTTTCAGTTATAGTGATATTATGAGCCATTGTATATCAACAACAATTGATTGGAATTACTGATAAAGAATGTGAATTTATTCTTGAATTTGTATATTTTAGCTTGGTGGTAAGAATGCAGCAGTTATATTTAATGATGCAGACTTAGACAAGTGTATTCCTACAACTATCAGGTAAAATAGAAAAGGGTAGTACTGTAAAATTATAGCAGACGATTTTGATGCAATAATATCTACCCACATTAAGGTAGTTGTAACCATAGATTTCTGACATTTTGTCAGATAATCAGACTCATCTGTCTTTTCCTTATCATTACATGTAAAATATTTTGCCTATGATATTTTGTATGAACACCCACTTTTACATGTTATATTCTAAATTCATGTATCTTTGAGAAATTTCATACATAATTTCAAGAAATTGACATTAATCCTTTACTCGATTTTCAAGACTTACAAATTTCTATACAAAGCTATTGAAAAAAAACTAGAAAAAGGATATTTCCCACCAAAATTTTAATTGCTTATATCTTAAAATCAAGTGCATAAACCTATTATTTTTTTACTTGTCTATTGCCAATCTTTGATTGAGTCTATTAAAAACAAATTTATGAAATTCCCTTTACTTTCATTTAATGGTGGCAACTACCTTAGGGCTTTTCCAGGAAAAAGTGTACAGGGGGGCAGGAACGCATGTCAAAATTTAGGGTACCACCACCATAATTTTAATTATTTTTTCATGTATAAGCAATAGGTATAATTAAGTTTAACACCCCCCACCAAGGTAAAAATAAATAATTTGCGTTCCTGCCCCCCTGTATATTTTTTTCTGGAAAAGCCCTTAAGGGGGTTCGCTACTCCGTATGAAAATAAATAGGATTTCAAATAAATATTATTTTTTGTTAGAAAATTAAAAGAGAAATTATTTAAGTGCAAAAAAAAATTGATAGGTTGATGATCTCGTTTTTTGAGTTCTCAGTGATTGAAAATTTGGCGGGAAACTGAACTCCTCGGATTTTTCATAGGATTAACATTAGTAAGGTTTGAATGAATGTGACAGAATAGATAAAATTTAATGATTTTTTTTACAGAATGCTCATAAACATGTATAAAATGAAATTATGGGATAAAATAAGGGGGTCCATGGGCAAAAAATTTTAATGCATTTAAATGGATAAAACCAGAGAATTCCAAAAATCTGACAGAAATCCCAAAACATGAGGAGCGAACCTCCTCAAAATCTGTAAAAGGAATTATCTACACAAATGATGTACAATAGGACTATCAGTGTTTTCCTTTTTTGCCAAATGAAAGGTGGTTGTTTTGAAATTGAAGATAGCCGGCTGTCATTGCCGGCTTTGTAAATTTGCGGCATTCGCGTGCTGTATTTTGGTAATGTATATAAAAACTGTAAAATTGATTACTTGATACATTTTTAAGTAAATTAAAAGTACTTTTGTTTTGTTGTTATTTAGACTTGACACTAAAGTTTTAAATCCATTCCTATTTTATTTTTGTTTTTTTTCTCCTTTTTGATAAGTGTAACACACTTTTGCTTTCTTTAATTGACCGCTTTTTGTACATATGGCATATGAAACTAAAATGAGATTCGTTTATTGCAATAAATCGTTTGAAATCCTGTCGTATTTATCGTCATCCCTTTGGTTTCGTACTCGCTGTATTGATCGTTTTTCTTGTGCCATTATATTCAAATTGAATGTTGTTCCCCATTTTAATAATTTATTCTAGGGTTTGTTCTCTTTGCTATGAATATTTTCATCCGGTATTGTCCCTTTTCGTTCTGTATGAAAGAAAACATCGAATCTGTCCTTTTTTGTTCGGATCCGCCATTTTGTTTACGTCGGTGCGGAACTGAAAAATATCCGTTTTTACCGACCACCTTGACGAAGGCAAAGGTGGTCGGCCTGCAAAAAAACCTGGTCGGCAAAGCCAGCTAAAATGGCGAATGGAAAACACTGGGACTATATTGTGTAAAAACGAATATAATATTCAGTCAATCAAATAAAATAATATTTTCATTTTTAATCTTGGCAAATTCACATGTATTGACATTAGTTTACCTCATATTTGATGCTCCAGATGATATGAAAGCAGATTGTTTTACTGACATTTTCAACATACACAATTCTAAATTCAACTTTGCCATAGAATATTTACCATCATTGATCATGAAAGAATATTTCTCTAGTTAAAACCGTCTCTCATTTGACACAATATTTTACACTCTCAAAATTTAAATTTTCAAAATATTTTAAACGCTCAGCAAGTCTTGTTTAAAAATTTGAAAATTTAACTATCTCTAGTATAGGTATGTCGTTTCTCACTCATGTGAGTTGTGGATTCTGTATTTAAACCAATTATATTATTACTTCGCATTTGTTGAAAGTATTGTAAATTAACTGGAAAGTATTAAAAAAAACTGTGTTAATGATAATTCACATTTTATAAGGGAGATAACTCTGGCATTTGATATGTTTGTGGTTTGATGGAAGATTAAAGTGTCTAGGTGATCTAAAGTGTTGCTGGTTTAGTTGTTTAATATCTATTGAAAATATTCCTTTGAAATGTTGATGAATGTTTTGAAAGGATAAGGTATAATAGTCCTTTATAAGCCTCATATATATCTGAAATTTTTATTGTTGATTATCAACTTTAACTTAGCACTTGTTTGAATTATTACAAGTATCTTTCAGATGTAAAAGACTTAACATTTATTCGTTTTTCAGATCCTCTTTTATAAACCAAGGAGAAATTTGTTTGTGTACCAGCAGACTTTATGTACAGAGAGATATTTATCCCAAATTTTTGGAGAGGTTTGCAGAAGAAACAAGGTATTTGGTTTAATGTTGTATGTTTGTGAAAATTGTAAGCATTTGAATGTGTATCACTTATGTTTCCTTTTTTAACTTCAAAATTATTTAACTATTTTGTTATTTAAAATCATTATATTATTAAAGTGCCATTACCCCAAAGGTCTGTCATTGGACCCTTAATATTCATTGTTTATGTTAATGATTTAACAGATTCTCTTATGTTGCTTGAGACCTATTTGCAGAAGACACTTCATTAAACTATTGTAGTCATGATGGATGTTGATGAAAGAATTGGATGATTGAATGTTCAAAAAATTGGTTAATGTCTTTTTAATTCCAATGAAATGGAAATAATTACTGCACTGTAGGCAGAATAAAAAAAACTTGGTTTCCGGTGACCCGACTGGCCCAAGATTTTTGGGGCTAAAAATGCCTACCCTAAAGATTTTTTTGGCAATTTTTAAAGAAGCACTGTTAAAGTCCAGAAGTTACTCTCTATATGTCTGTGTAAAAAGTTTTGGAAATTTTTTTTAAAAAATGCCTACCTACCAACCCTAATTTTGAAGAGTATGTTACCGGAAACACAGGTATTTTTTTAGGCCTTATTCACTCGACAACATCCATGTACAATTTCACAATTCTAAGCATTCATGCATGTACCTTTAAATAATATACTATAAACTTATTGGTTTGTGGTCAGAATATATTTTCTACATCAGAAATGAATGTAAAATAGTTGTCAGAGTGTGTGATGCAATTTTATTGGTTGCCTGTGATCACTCTTACCAACTTCAGGCTTCGAAAATAGCAAAGTAAAGATGTTTGTTCCATCAAAAATGCCCTGTACCAATAATTAAAGATCAAAGGCTTCATGTATCAGAAGATTTGGTCAGGTGTCGCAACAAACTCATTGTAGACACAGTAAGGGTTATAGACCCTTTCACAATAACTGCGGTCCTATGATTTTGAGGTGAAAATAAAAACAGTTCCCAACGAAATGACGTCGTAGGACAATTAATCAAGATGTCACATATATTATGACGTTGCATTTTACCCACTCAAAGGCATATGAGAGCATGCACAAAATTCAGGACTGCAGTTATCGTGAAAGGGTCTATTACACAGTAGTTTGCTTGACAGAATAAAACATATCAAATTTTACTGAATTTTGACATGTGAGGACAAAAAAATTCATCATTTAGATAAAACATCAGAAGTGTGTTTTTAAGTTCTCTGAAATAGATCAGCATGAATTTTTCAACACAGTTCCATACAATATGGTGATTTGATGGCCGAAAAATTTGTGTCCAGTTGTTTAAGTTGGAAATTTCAAAGATTGATCACATTTATACATTTGTATTCTTTGTGCAGTTATTATGAAAAATTTCTCTGAAAAAAGGTTGGTGCAATCCTAGTTTGAACACAAGATTCCTAGATATTTTTCATTTATTATACCCCCCACTTGAAAAGTGGGGGGTATATAGTGATGGAGTTGTCCGTCCGTACGTCCGTCCGTCCGTTACACCTGAGGTTACCCATCTCTTATCCCCTACTCCTCCTGAACCACTGAATAGATTTTGATGAAACTTGAACACAGTCTTTATGACATAATGTAGATGTGCACCTTCTATTTCAGAGTTTGGTTTGATTGATTTTTGGGGTTTCCCATAGCAAAACATGGACTTAGCCATTACATTACAAGGGGGTAGCCATCTCTTATTCACTACTCCTCCTGAACCAGTAAATAGATTTTCATGAAATTTTAACACAGTCTTTATGACATAATGCAGATGTGCACCTCCTATTTCAGAATTTGATTTGATTGATTTTTGGGGTTTCCCATAGCAAAACATGGACTTAGCCATTACATTACAAGGGGTTACCCATCTCTTATCCGCTTCTCCTCCTGAACCAGTGAACAGATTTTCATGAAACTTTAACACAGTCTTTATGACATAATGTAGATATGCACCTCCTATTTCAGAATTTGATTTGATTGATTTTTGGAGTTTCCCATACCATCATTCCGTCCGTCCGCTACACCCGAGGGTACTCATCCCTTATCCACTACTCCTCCTGAACCAGTGAACAGATTTTCATGAAACTTTAACACAGTATTTATGACATAATATAGATGTGCACCTCCTATTTCAGAATTTGATTTGATTGATTTTTGGGGTTTCCCATAGCAGAACATGGACTTAGCCTTTACGTTACAAGGGGGTACCCATCTCTTATCCGCTACTCCTCCTGAACCACTGAATAGATTTTCATGAAACTTTAACCCAGTCTTTATGACATAATGTAGATGTGCACCTCCTATTTCAGAATTTGATTTGATTGATTTTTGGAGTTTCCCATTCCATCTTTCCGTCCGTCCGCTACACCCGAGGGTACTCATCCCTTATCCACTACTCCTCCTGAAGCACTGAATAGATTTTGATGAAACTTAAACACAGTCTTTATTACATAATGTAGATGTGCACCTCCTATTTCAGAATTTGATTTGATAGATTTTTGGGGTTTCCCATAGCAAAACATGGACTTAGCCATTACATTACAAGGGGGTACCCATCTCTTATCGGCTACTCCTCCTGAACCACTGAATAGATTTTCATGAAACTTTAACACAGTCTTTATGACATAATGTAGATGTGCACCTCCTATTTCAGAATTTGATTTGATTGATTTTTGGAGTTCCCATACCATCTTTCTGTCTGTCCGCTGCACCTGAGGGTACTCATCCTTTATCCACTACTTCTCCTGAACCACTGAATAGATTTTGATGAAACTTAAACACAGTCTTTATGACATAATGTAGATGTACACCTCCTATTTCAGAATTTGATTTGATTGATTTTTGGGGTTTCCCATGGCAAAACATGGACTAAGCCATTACATTACAAGGGGGTACCCATCTCTTATCCACTACTCCTCCTGATCCACTGAATAGATTTTCATGAAACTTTAACACAGCATTTATGACATAATGTAGATGTGCACCTTTCATTTCAGCAAAACATAGACTTAGCCATTATGGGGTTTCCCATAGCAAAAAGATGGACTTAGCCTTTACATTACAAGGGGGTACCCATCTTTTATCCGCTACTTCTCCTGAACCACTGAATAGATTTTTATGAAACTTTAACACAGCATTTATGACATAATGTAGATGTTCACCTTCTATTTCAGAATTTGATTTGATTGATTTTTAGCTCACCTGGCTATGCCAGGGTGAGCTTTTGCAATCACTTTGCGTCCGTCGTCCGTCCGTCGTCCGTCTGTCCGTCCGTCGTTAGCTCACTTTCAAAAATCTTCTCCTCTGAAACTACTGGAGGGATTGGTTTGAAACTTTATAGCAATCATCTATGACATGTCCTGTACAAACGATCCTCATTTTATTATGATCCGATGAAAAACATGGCCGCTGGTGTTAAAAATAGAACCTAGGGGTAAATTGCAGTTTTTAGCCAATAACTCAAAAACCGATGCAGATATCAAAAATCTGACAGGGGGGTAAAATTGTTCAGAATGCTGAGATCTATCTGCTCTGCAATTTTGAAGAAAATTGGAAAACCCGTCTGAGAGTTATAGCCCTTTTTCCGTAAATTTTCCAAAATTTGTGCATTTTTTATTTTTTATTTCAAAAACTGTAACAGATAGAGGCGAAGTGTAAATTAAAAAAATGTTCATCATATCAAGATCTACATACTCTGAAATTTTGAAGAAAATCCAAAGGCCTGTGTATGAATTATTGGCCGTTTTTCACTCTTTTTTTTTCCATGCCATATGGTTGTGGGCTATTTCCCTTTAAATTCTGTGTTCAAATCTTCTTTAGTTAACTTTTTTCTTTTAAGCTTTAGAGAAATTCCCTACTATCACTTCATTAAAAAAATTATTTCTTCCATAATTTAGAGCAAAAACAGTGTTTTTGTGCAAATTTCTGCAATTTTTTGCAAAAATACTTTCTTAATCTTCCTTATTTGATGTTATAATGATTTGCCTATATAAACATATTGTGTATGTTACTGGGAGGTTAGTGGTGAATCACTATGAATTCTGTTGACATGTTTGTTGAAGTAGATTATCAGCTTCATAGACTGCTTGTTATTAAAAATATTTATAAATAAAGCCTTTAGTGAGCAGTTGATGAAATTAACCTGAAATGAAATTAACATGAATGGATTTGAAAGGAACTTGGCATTTATGATGCTTTTGAGGTGCTGACTATAATATATATATGTATTGTGACTTTTATTCCTAAATGTCATCCAACATGGCCATCTGCAGGGAACTTAATTTATTACTCGACTGTATGGAAAGAGCATACAAAGAATTTTTTATCTGAAACAACTTGGCTAGTCACATTAATGTATCTTAGATTGTCCCCTTCAAAACAGATGTCCTTCAAGTCTGCACCTTATGCAAATTGGCTACCAATGGGAAACAAAGTTTAATATAGGAGTACATTCAAAGATCTTCTTCTTTAAAACCATTTGGCCAGATGGAAATAAACTTTGGCACAATACTAAATTTTCTTTAAAATTGTGTGCTGCAGATCCATCCCTTATCCAAGATGGCATGCAATAGGGAAAATAGTTTAATTAAAGTTGGATCATATAATATAAATGTTTAGTTACATAGTTTGAAAATGAGACCCTTAAACATATAAGTTGATTTGAAGTTATGTATTGGCCATGGTCCAGGTGAGCGATACAGGCTCTTGAGAGCCTCTTGTTGGAGTTTCCCATACCAAACCTTGCCTTGCCCATTACATTACTAGTGGGTACCCATCTCTTATTCACTACTCCTCCTGAACCACTGAATATATTTTCATGAAACTTTAGCAC